>VYZX01012728.1:88099-118882 GCA_013401335.1 Brachypteracias leptosomus
GAGTCAGTAAAGTATAAAGAAATAACCAATGCACCAAAACATCAGCTTTCTGCAAAGAAAATGTCAAAGTCAGCAAAATACCTGCAAGCCAACTGAAGAGAAAGCATTTGCATTGTCAACCAATCACAAGTTGCTTCCAGTTCTATGCAGCCAAATCAAACCCTCTTCAAATTCACAAGTTTGACCTAAATAAGCACCACAGCATGAAAAGCTTCCTTAAAAGTAGGATGTCAAGAGACTTTCGTTAAAATAGAAAATAAAACATGAGATCAAAAGGTTTTCGTTGGTCAAGTTTGGAACGTTGTCTTTCTTTAGCCAATCACAGCCTGTCCCTTTGAGCCAATCAAAAATACACCTTTAGGGTTGTCCTTAATTAACACAGCCCAGCTGAGTAGCAAACACTTACAGGAAGAGATGGCTGCCAGATGCATTCTGAGGGTTGGGCAAAGGGAAACAAAATTACAGAGGAGAAGGAATACCAAGGAACAACTAGGGTGGGCAAAGGAACTGATTAATGCTCAGCCATCCTCCTCTATCTTCAGGAGTCTCACTGTCCCCTCCAGGTCTGTGGAGTTCAGGTATCCTGTAGTTACTGCCTTCGGTCTTCTGTCTCTGATCTGGAAAATGCCATCACAACGTCCTCAGCACCTGTAATGACAACAGATACAGGACACGTGGCATAATGACTTCTTTTAAAGAACAGGGGATAGATGCAGTACCCAAATTGTCATTCTACACATCCATAGAAATCAACAGGAAAGGGAAAAAGAGGAAAGAAAGAAGAGAAAGCTTCATTTTCAAATTCTTCTGGGACTGGAAGCTGAAGGGATCTAAACATTTCAACAGCAGATTTAAAGTGTTCCTCTGCAAGCCTAAGGAAATCTGTTATAATATGAGTGATAGATCACTGCAACAGGCTGCCCAGAGAGGGGGTGGAGGCCCCATCCTGGAGTCATTCAAGGTCAGGCTTGCTGGGGCTCTGAGCAACCTGCCCTAGGTAGAGATGTCCCTGCTGGTGTAGGGAGGTTGGACAAGATGACCTTTGGAGGTCCCTTCCAACCCAAACCATTCTATGATTCTAAAGAAAACCAAGAATTCCTTCCTTTCACCTATTTCTAAGCAGCAAGACTTACAAAAATGGATTAATAGGATTGTCACCACAGGCATGTAGAGACAATCTTCCCCCTGCCCCATAAAATCTGGCACTAAGAAACTTATTGAGCTTCTCTGAAGTACGAGGGACTCAACTGTTCAATAAAACTTGTGCTGCCCTATGCATCACACTGTCCTTTTAAAGTGACATTTAGATAGATAGTAGATATTTATCTTTACATCCAGATATGCATTACTCTGCTTTTAAGAAGAAAAATTGTTTTAATAGGCCAGCTGAAAGGCTTTTTTGCTTTTTTCCCCCCTCCTCACTAGAAATCACTTCAACATCGTTTATAAACCAACATGTCTTGAAAATGTTCCATTTTTTAATGGAAGTGCAGCTTTTTCTTTCAAACTGAAGCCTTCCATTTGCCCAGGGAACAGGTACAGCTTTGATAAGTAATGCTTTTATTCCTAGCCTGAAGAAACATTTTCCAGAAGAACTCACTGTGTGGACTTCTTCAGTTATTTGATTTTTTTCCTCAATTGAGGTTATCAACTGTGTATAATTACCATCAAAACTCATGTCCCCTAAGCACAGAGAGATGTTAATTACCTTCCTAGAACCATCTCCAAATCTTCACAACCTTGTGAGGTCTTTCAAGTGGGCATTTATGGTGGAAAGATCTGAATGGCTTGAGAATTGTGTCTGATAAAGGCTCATAAAGAACAACTCTTCAAAAAAATACCTTGAGATCTTCAGAAAAAAACACCCACTCTCTGGACTTCCCAACTATAGAGCATGGTCTAACAGGCTCCTAAAGAGAAATGTCTTCAGGACAATATGGAAATAAAAATACATCACACAGTAGTGTCAAAGCAGTGCTTTAAATCAATATCTCCAGTCTAGACAAGAACTGGAAAACAACCCCGAAGGGCTGAAGGCAATATTTTTAATTTCTGCTAAAAATCTGATCCCCAAGAAAGTCAGATAAAAGTAAATGCCTGCTTTCATCTGTAGATCCTTCAACTGCATTTATCTAACTCATTAGAAAATGATGAATCCACTCTCTATATAATTTCTAAAAATTATTTATTCTCTCCATTCTTGATCCAAAGTGTTTAAGTGCAACTTGTAACTCCAGTGACCACTTTGGCCTTCATTAACTAATTTGGTTTGCTTCAGATGATTTTGCTTAGTAAGTTTTTCTTCAAAGCTCCTATTAAAGGCTTAGATAACAAAGTAGGAAATGCCAACAGCAACAGCAAGTGCCTGTCCCATTTAGGTAACTGAGCAGCTTTACAGAATTCTTAACTGGGGTTTAGGAAGTTAAAATTCAATGTGGATGGAGCATCAGCCTATAAAAATTCTCCAGTCTTTTTCTTGAAGCATATCAAGAAGCTGATTTCAGCTTTGTGCCTGAAGCAACTTCTGCCTATACATCTGCATGCAGGGTAAAAGAAAGAGGACTAATAAAAATTCCACATCTGTTCTATGAATTCCATTGCTCAGTTATCTAATTAGCTCTTTAGTTGCAATATAGATGTGGCCAAAAAATAGGAGAGAAGTCAAGGCTGGCAGTTTCCCTTGCTGATATCCTTAAAAACAAAATCAATGCTTATGAAATGCAACTACACTTATTTTTATACACTTCCCAATGTATTTGTTCTAGGTACTCAAAGGAGGAAATCTTGTGACCAAGCAGCAGTTTGTTTTTCCTATGTAGGACACCCCTCTTAGAGAACTACATCAAAACCTGCTCTGATGCACCCTCTTGCCAGCACTCCAAAGCCCTGCAGTCATCTCCCTTTTTATCTCCTCCACAAACTGTTTTTTTTTCCCTTGATCAAACCACAAATGATATATAGCACCAGGATCCAGCTCTGAATTAACAAGTTGCCGTGTTGATTTTATGCTGGGGGTTTTTAAATGCCTGAGAACTACAAGGCTCTACAAAAAGGAGTTTATGGGCAAGGAACCTGAAAACATTTCTGTGCTGGAAAGAGGAGGGGGCAATGACACTTAGAAGCATGAGGGAAGCAAATGCACTTAAGGCACAGCCTGTGCCCTTGTCTTTCTGAGGCATCCCCTCCACACTGAAGGAGACTCTGCTGGAGATGTGCAGCTGGAGTAGCCTGGCAACCACAACATCACATATGATGTTGTGAGCACTAGAGATGAGCTGCATCACTCAACAGATGTGGATTGTTTCCTTGGGGTCTCCCCTTTCTATGGTCTAAATATGAAAAAAAAATTCTTACAAGTTTCACGTAGAAAAGGAAATTTCATTCCAGATAATTCTGCAACCCCTAAATGCACGGGTTGATATTTCTGCCTGTCCTGAACAGTCCCAGCTTTCAGCAGGGCTCCTTTGCTTTCAGCAGGGCTCCTTTGCTGCCACCAGTGCCCCTCTGCTGTGCCCAGTGCCCCTCTGCAGAGCCTGCTGAGCCCAGCACGCAGCCCTATAAAGCACATGATGAGCAGAAATAGCTTTGGGCACAGAGGACACTGGGAATTCTGCAGCTCCTTTTGCCTTTCACAATCCAAACAGCTATTGCTGAAGAGCAGGTTCACACCCAGCTCCCTCCTGTTCTCCTTTTCCAGGCCCACCTGGCACAGCTTCAATACCAGGGTCAGGGGCAATCTGAGCACCTGATAACTTGTCATTAGCCTGGACTTGGAACAGGGAATGAGAAGGGAGCACAGGAACAGCTTGTCAATACAGCAGGAAAAGTGATTTAAACCAGCATTCTAATGGGGGAAAAATCAAGAGTACAATAAAGAACACAGTGTAAAATGTGGAAATGCTTGATTAACTATAGTATTACTGAATTATGTGCACCCTGAAGGAAGAGGTAGAACAGTGGATGGAAAATGGGTCTAGAATTCAAAGTTTGTCTTTCCCAGCCAAAGCTGACAGCACAGTCACTCTGCAGGACCTATATTTTATCACTGATATACTGATAACTACAGTTACTCAAATTCATGAACAAAATCCACATTTTTTTTTCATTATATCATCAAAAAGCATGCTGATGGTCCCTTGCACTTTATATGTAGTTTCTTACATGGTACTTTTAAATTAGGATGGGCAATCAGCTCAAGAACCAAGGTGGGGAAACATTCATTAAGGGGAGATTATGAAAGGTGTTTGAAAGGAGGTGACAACTGCACCTTCTCAACAGTTGGCCTTTGCACCAATTTGACCTAATGCTTTCATAAATGATCCTGGAACAGAAAAGTGAGCACCCACTAATGAAATCTGATGGCAACACAAAGTTTGGAAGTTCTGCCAAGCACCAGGGAGGAGCAAAACAGCAGACAGGACCCAACAGGACAGCAGAGAAGAGCAGAGGTGGCAAAAGGGGGGGAGCTACTCATTTTAGAAAGGAAAAAATATATATATAAAGATTAGAAGTGATCTATTTCTGTCTCCTGATATGGTTTTAAACCAGATTAGTAAAGAGTGGATTTTACACACAATTCTGAATAGTTCTATCTCCTGCTCTCTCCTCAGCTCCTTTTGTTATTTGGTAGAAGCACCAATATTTTCATTTGCAGGGATTACATGCAACCCAGCATCTGCAAGAGCCTCAGGCAATTGCCTTTAAAAAAGACAATTTGATCCATCAAATAGAAGATAAAACCACCTTCAGTGGGTGGGTAACCTGAGGGCACAACACCCAACACAACAACAACTTGCAGTGAAGACTCAGCCTGTGCTGATTTCTTTTATTCCTAATTTTACCCTCAGTGAGGTGAAGTGTTACCATGAAGAGGGAGACTCCTTAGTCCAAACCACAGCAGCCACCTGGGAAGTTCTTACAGGCTGTCAAATCTGGTGCTGGCATGAACAGGACCTGCTACTTTACACCAGAATTGATGGTTCCCAGTCACTCCCAACACATGTATCACTGCCCTCTGGGTGTCCTACCTCGTGGCCTTATTTTATACTCACTAACCAAAGAGACAGGTCATTATTCAGCACTTCTCCATTCCCCACGAGCACCATGACTCTTGACTGGGATATAACAGGCAATAAATAGTATTTCCCAGATCTGGAACTGGTTTGTTCAGGGGATTTGCAAAAAGGGAAGATGTCTTCATGTCTGTGAGCCAAGTAGTCAGTTATAACAATGCCCCAACCTCCTGACAGGCAGTGAGTCCTACTGAGCATCTCAGGGATCTGAAACCAGAATGAAATCTCTGCTGAACTCCAGGAAGGGTAAGAGCACAGTACCCAAATGAATGGGATACTCTCATCAGTTCTTTCAACCTTCCAGAAACCACTTATGGAGCAGGATTATTTCTGAAGCAAAAAAAACCTTGAGTGACATTTGTCCAGAAAAAGGTCATCCACACCCCCACTTCTCAGCACAAAAGTGGGTTTTGTTCAAGTCCAGCCCTACAACCCAAACTATCCAGACCTAAATGAAACCAACCTAACAAGTGTGCTCATTAAGCAATTCCACAGCCACTTGTGCCCATGTCCAAATACAAACATTTCCAGAGAACAGAGCAGGGGGTTCTGTGTAGTGAAAGGGAAGCAGGGATTAAAGTAGTAGTGAATAGAGCTTGTGCTGCAGCCCCACTTGGCTCCCACAACGGATGTTTTCTTTCTAATTAAGTGAAAAAAACTCCAAAAAGCAGAGCCCAGGTTATAAAGTTAAGCTGCACGTTGCCAGAAGCCTCAGCTAAGACAATAGGACAGTGGAGCACAGTTACTTTTAGCACATCCTTCCCTGAGCTTTGCACTTCCAGTAATTAATGTACAGAACAATGAGAAAGGCACAATTACACCTGACCTTCCACCTTCTATACATACAACTTCACCCTCTCCACAGCTGACCCACTTCTGGGCACACTGAAAGAGAGACTTACAAATACCCATCAGAATATTCCTCATCTTCTTTCATCAGCCAAGCATTAATTGCCACTAAACTTTCAGACATGCAAATACTTCTTTCACTTCTGTTTTACACTTTCCCACCCTCGTGCTTCCTAAAAACTGACCATAATTAACTGGTAGGCTTGTGCCCCAGTTAAAAAGCAACAGTTTTACCCCAGTAGCTTTCAAAAAAATCCTGCTGCAATTATGTTCTAATTGCAGCTGTTTGGAATGCTGAATTTAGTGGGTTTTACCCCACTTGGGCTTCAGTCTTAGCCAGCCAAGATGATCTGAAGGTCAAATGACTTCACTGCACAGCAGTGAAGATTGTAGCTGGCTCCTGAGCTCAGCACATGTAACCACCAATCAGTTCACCTACATTTCAGAAAATTTCCCTGAGATGGCTGAAGTTAATACTTTCCCCAGCAAGTGCTCAGCTACAGTGGCATCAAGGCAGCAGGGCACAGGCTGGATTAAAACCACCTGACCTTAACACAAAGGAAGATGGGAACTGACTCCTCTAACAGCTGCTATTTCCAAGTGTGCTTTGGATGATGAATAGATTATCTGATTTGTTTGTAGTCACCTGCAAAATTAATTAAATCCAAGAAGCCTTTGGAGATCAGAAGGTTAAGCCTGTCATGAATGTCTGAAGGCTGCCAAATAAAATTAAAAAAAAAATAATCTTTACTTCACTCAAGATCTTTGTGTACAAACATTTCTTCAATTACCTTCCAGCAACTATCTTCCAGACATGAACTTTTCTCTGAAATTCATCCTAGTCTGACATTCTAAAAATACACCATGCATTGCTGAGAGGAGGAGCACATTAAAACAAGCCCTGTGTTCAAAGGAATTCAATGACATGAAGAAGAGCTCTACCTCCATTTCTCCACCACTAGCTGACATTTCATGAGTGTGGTTCCCCTCCTAACTCCACGAGCAGCCTGGGTTCATTTTCATACCCTAACCATCCAGAGGATGTGTCTAACCTAGCCAAGGCATGTGTTTGCATCTCAGCTTTGCCCTCCCCAAGGGACCAGCTTTCTTCAAGAACCAGCACGACACTCCTGTTGCTATAGGAACAAGAGAGCTGTAATCACCAAGGTCTTGGGATAATTCACATATCATGCTTACGAGCTGCACAGCTTCCATTTACAGATCTGCCAGAGCAGCCCCTTCAGAAAGCCAAGCCCTAGCCTAGAAATTGAGCTAACTGGGAAACAGGAAATAAGGTTTTATGCAGGAGATGCTTCTGTGCATAGAACTTCCTGAGAGGCATTCTGCTTTTTATTAAAGAGTGAGAAAGCCTTGATTTCATCTCTGCAAGCTCAAGAAGCCTCATGAGCCTGAGCTGCGTTGGCTCCTGCTGCAATGCAGGGAAGACAACTCAAACCAGCTCCTGATTACAGCCACTCTCCAGCATGTACTGGGTGAACAGAGATGCACATCTTTGGGTTCCTCAGTTATTCCTGGAGCCATAAAAGTAAAAACAACAAACAAGCCACAGATGTCAGCTAAAAAGCTCCTTGAGTAAAGAGAAATGCCTTGTATTTTACACTTCCATATAGGTGTTACCATTACAGCAGTGATTAAATGACTATAAAAAAATGGGAGTGTGATATGAATGTCTAGTCTCTTAATTAATACTAAATTGAAATATTAAATACTTCAGCACAGAGTTTTGTAACTGTTGTTCAGGCTTGCCTGGGCTACTGAGATCTCCTCCCCTGTGCTAGCAGTTCACCTTTCAATGGATAGTATTTTAAATACAGATAAGCCTCATAACTGCCAAGGATGCCACATGACTGTCTGGATCAGCTGAAGAAGAAAATAGGTGAACAGGCCAAGTATTAATAAAAATAGAGAAAATATCAAGCTCTGAACAGAACTGAGACATCTGAACTGCCTGAACACTCCTTACAGGACTGGGAGCCTGTGTGAGGGAAACAGCAGCTCTGGAGAAGTGCATCAAGGTTAAGGTTAACACACTGAGGGATTAAGCACCTCCTGAGAGTCTGGAACATACTGACAAGAAAGGGCAAATAGAGCTGGAATTAAAAAGCCACAGCTAAAAAATCACACCTATTTTAAGGCTGGAGTTCTGGTCATTCAAGATCTGTTGCTCTTATATATCCTATGTTGCAGCTATGAATGTAAGGAGTTTAGAACATTCTAGAAACATTTGCACCAATTTCCATTTGATGTCTCCTGCAGCACACAGAGAGCCCTGGACATAACTCATTAGTACCTGATTTACACACAGATATTCAGCAATGCAATCAGAGTAACTATGAGGCTCCTGTCAGGAGAACAGGATTCACTTCAACAGTGTGCAGTGTAGATGCTTCAAAGAGTGAGGGTGCTCCAAATATACATTTCAAATGTAAAAGGAGCTCTGCAAACAATCCTAAAGCACAGGGAGTTTGTACATCTGAGCTGATGAATTCCTTTTGAAAGCAAGGGGGGAAATACAAAGATGAAGAGTTTAATTTCTCCTCTTCCTATAAAAATAAGCACAAACTGAAGGAGAGTCTTAGACTTCAGGCTTGCTTAGAAATTGCAGAGGTTTTCTAAGATGCTTCATGATCAAAATGAGCAATTAATTCCTATTGCTGACCCCTGAGAGTAAGCAGAGTATCCTGGAGGAGCTTTAAATGTCAGAGATACTGTTATTAATAGTGGCTCACTGAAGGTTGATGGCACGAATACATGAATTCAGCAGGGACAAGTGTAAACTTCTTTCTTCAATGCACTTTCACATTGCTGCAAATTTCTCTTGGACACGTAGGTTGCAGTGACTCCCTGTGGTCAAACAGGCTCAAAGAATTTGTCAGATCTTTATCAGAGCACCAGTCAGTGATAAGCTCAGCAATCCTACCTCAGATAATTCCTATGAGGCCACCAAGGAGCTCTTTTAAGTCAGTATTTCATGGATGCATAACAAATACAAGCATAAAAACTGCAATAGAGACTGTGATACACTCACAAAATTCTGAACCATCCATCCTCTATACTCTGCTCAGGGAAAAAAGAAAAAGGACAAAATCAAAATGACCTTCCTGTAATTCTGGAGCCAGACTAGAGCATTTTAAAGTGACATACAAAAGTTTGCAGGTCTGTACAAAGCTTTTAGCTCTCTAAGGCCAAGAGAAGGTCATTCCTTTTTGGGAACAAAATGGGGGTATGAAATCAGCTTTGTCTTCTGTGTGCCTGCTGGAGGAGAATGACTCTAAAGATAGGTCTGGGACAAGTGTGCTGAGAGCAATCTGTCCTACTGCTGGAAGAAAAGCCTGAAATCCACTAACACACAAACTCTTTGTAAGTCACTCCTTAAATAACACACCTTTTAGTCCTTGGGTAAGAAAAGTTCTTGTGTTGCATTAAGGAAAAAAAAGATCCTGCAGAGGAGATTCAATGAAAGGAGCAGAAAAGCAGGGGAGAAAATTGCTTTGACCAATCCTGAAGAACACACCCAAGCACCTGAGTGTGGGACTGGGTTTTTCAGCACAAGATAATGCCATCTAGTGGAGATGGAATCTCCCTCAGGATGGCAAATTGGACACCTACACGACTTGAATTTTCCATTTCCAACCCTTTCATAATTGACCCTTCCTGTTTCGTCAACAGCAGGATATGGCAAAAGGTCCAGAGAGACAAGGATCACTGCTGGGTGAGCAACATTATCACAACTGCCTGCTAGAAATCTGGGCAGATTTCTAAAGGCAATCAAAGTCCTGAGCAATAAATGAGAGTTGCTTATATCCATACAGCACACTACAGCTCCATCTCTCTCCAAAGGAAAGAAGTCTTTGGCTGGGTTTCCTCATTTTCATTTGTGCTTCATGCCATTCATGATTTAATTTGGAGAGATGGCATATCTGAATATGAAAAGAACCAACATCCTTTCCCACTCCTCTCATTATTTAACTATTTTCTGTCTTTGTTCTTTTTTTTCCCCTTACCAAGAAAAATCTTAATGGTCAGACCACCAGCTTAATTATAATTAACTACCTCAGCATATATTTTCATTGTGAGAAATGTAAGTACTTTAGGGATAGTGCCAAAAAATGCCAACTGCAACTAAGACAGTCTCTCTTAACTGAACTACCTCAGTTTTTGATGAGAAAATGGCAAATTTTCACTTTAAACTGGCAGAAAAGTTTAAGAATTCTGAGCCAAAAATAGATAAGTCCATCTATCTCCCTCAGTCCCCCAGCTATGTGAGGAATGAACATACAGGCTTCAAACTGAACAGCAAGTTTGTGCAGGTTGTGTTTCTATTAGTTTTCTAGATGTCTTAGATCTATATTAAATTTCTGCTCAACTCAGTTCTTTCTGGCATACGAGTCTTACAAGTTTCCTTCAATCCCAAATTCTACATTATGAATGTCATCTGGCTGGAGGCCTATGAAGAAAAGCAAAAAAATATTCAGAAAGAAATATTTAGGTTCAGAAGAGATGAGTGGATTCAGAGTAGAGCCATACAATTGTTTATCACCATTTCTGCAAAGAATTCAAAAAAACAGAGTGTACTCCATCCCCTTAATGGGAATCTAAACAAACCAAAGCAGATTTGTAAACTTATTTTATGTCTACTACCACTGTCTGAGAATTAATTACACTGTGGAAATGAAAAAGATGTAATAGGAAACAATCCCTCCTTTTGCTAAACTTTCCCCCTTACTCTGCTGAAATTGTAACGTTGCACTTCCACCTTCAGGGAAAAGTAGAAAAGATGTTTTTAGATGATTCTGTTTTGTTTTGTGAGAAGAGTGTTCTCAAGCAACCAGAGTAACAGTAACTGAATTACCATATGCATAACAAATTGCTTTTGTATCTTAGAAATCTGTGTCTACTTTACATTTGGTTATAAACCTCCCAGTTTTAAGCATACAAAGAAAGTGCTTTTTATCCACAGAAGTCCAGTTTAAGAATAAATAGAAAAATTTAGATGAAAGTCATTTTATGCAGAGGATCTGTACTGAATAGAGTGAGACACACCCAGAACTAGAGGGACCTATGCAAACCTGGATTTAAATTCACCTACAACAAAAAATCAGGCAGATTAAAATGTATTTCTGTTTAACATATTACATGGAGTAGGAAGCTATATACATGCCTTCAACTCACAGGACTTTGGCCAACAATGTTCTGAGTTATCCTGCAGAATAAGATGTTTAACAATTCTCTTCATCCTACTCAACCTTAGGCATAGCCAAGAGTAACTTTACCTGTTAAAATACACCCACCTATAGAACAATATCTAGTTCTCCTCCAAAGATTATAACAGGCAATGACTTGCACATCCCCCAGAGCAGGATGGGTTCAAGTAGGTGGCACAGCAGGACAGAAATACAAGAAGCTAAACTGGGTATTTTCTGAGATTATTCTCATAGATTAAATAAAGAGAAGGCAAAACAAATGCAGTACTCACCCTGGTCAATGGAGTGTTGAGGGAGCTGGCTAAGCTGGCTATTCACTACACCTGCATACGTGCGCAAGAACTCCTCTTCACTGGCAGTCAGCTGGAAAGGCAGAATCACTCAGTAAAAAGGAGAATGAAGAACAACCAGAGATACTTCCTCCCACTTCCAAATAAGAAACATCACAGTTACCTCTATTCTACTCTTCAACAGATTAATCAACTGTTATTCGTGCAAATACTGCCAGCAAGGACACAGTACATCAGGCATTCAAAGCCAGATTCAAAGTTGCCTTAAAAAGTTGCTTTATTTTGCTGTTTTTTCAAAAATGAAAAAAAACTTTATATAGAGAGAGAAATGATCAGGTGCTTACATTTAGTTTCAGGCATCACAAGCCTCAAAATACTGAAGCAAAAAATCAATTGTGTTTTACTGCAGATAATGGTTCAATCAAAGACGGTTACAATAATTCAGCCATAAAACCCGACCACCACCTGCCCATTTCAGCAAGCACCAGCTCAGTTACTACAAAATTGTCTGGAAAGCCACAAACTATGGGCTATAACAGTTCATCTTACATTTGATCCCATCTTCCTCAGCATGAGCAGGACTCTGACTTTCTGCTGAATGTACATCTCCTCCGGGCTCTTGCCGGGGACGCCCTCACGGTTCATTCCCCTCCTGCCAGCTCCTGGATTTCCTGAAGAAAAAGACCAAGTAAAACAGGTAATGGGTGTAATAGGAATAACAGGAAAAGTTTAATTTCCAAACTAGCTATTTTTCACCAGCGGGCTGAGCACTTACCAGCCTGGGAGAGCAAGGAATCATGTGCTTCATCAGAGAAACCATTAAATTTGAACAGCTAAACCAGGCCTTACATATGCAACTCAAGCACTCAAAGAGCCTGATGTTCACAGCCCCCTAGCTCATTATCTGTTGTTACATTGCTGCAGGAGTGAAAAAAAGAGAATTTTAACAACTAGATGAAAGAATCAGCCTGACAGAAGAGTCTGTGGCTTGGTTTTTTTCCCCCATAAACAAACACAGCAGTATGAACATAGGAAGCAGAATTCACAGCCATGGAGCTGCTGTGGCTAAATAAAAGCTGGATGAAACACACTCTTCAGTCTTTCTCCTCCCTCTTATTTTTCTTTTTGTATCATATGAAGAAGGCCACTGCTCTTTTGTAAAAGTTAATAAAATGTATTAAATTATCTTGGATTTTGGAGAGAAAGAAGAGCTAAGGGGAGCAGTGAAAAGGTTGAGTTTATCATCCTCTCTCGTATCATTTAAAAGCTGAAGCTTTGGGGGTTTTTTAATTTTAATTAAAAATAATTATGTTATGGAATAAACAGACTACACTACCTAAATCCTATAATGCAGAGTATGATTATACTTTGTTATCTGAGTGTCTAGTTACTATTTAAGTTCCACAATAGGGTGTTTACAAAGAAAAAAAAAAGTTCAGGCACACTTGTCAGCTGCTATTAAAAATCATATTGGAGAATGTTTTAAGTTAACAATAGTAAAAACCTTAACTTCAAATTTAGAAAATAATGGTGCTTCAAATCATACACTAGCACAGCAATGGAGCAAACTAACCTAACCTCTCAGAAGTGCTGTGTGTTGTAGGAATGTAGCCCCTGCCAAGGAACCTGTGGCTGGAGGTGGGTGTCAGCTGCTGTTCCACCAGGCACAGCTCAAGAAGTGGCTCTAGAACAGCTCCCCAATTAGTTTTCACACACAGAACTGGGTCTAGTCCTACACTAAGCTATAAATCTATTTTCCTGAACCTTAGTAACCAAGGAATACACTACATGAGGCATCCTTAATGAAGGCTGTACCACAGCAAGTTCAAACAGTGTTTTCCATGTAATGTGTTCCTGGAGTCATCACCAACCTCTCCCCTCACTTGATTTTCATTATTACTTTTAAGGGAAAGTAATCTGGGTGTGGAAACAGTTTAAAATTACACATAGGCCCTCCTGAGTGAGTCAGAAGCAATGCAAACTTGAGCAGCAGCTGCTGGGATGGGCTTTACCACCCACATTACTTAGCATGAAGATAACCACAGCAAGAGATGGAGAAAGGGCTCTCACCAGTCCCACTTGACTACACTTCCAGTTGGGAGATCTGCATGATGCTGATGTGCTATAGATGGTTCTGCTTGGAAACCTGCAGCCTGTAAAGGTGTAAGGTGATCCTATCTTTTTGCTAGAATCCAGCTGCTTTCTGAAGGTGGAATAAAACAATCCCATATTTTTGTGGTGTCAACTCAAGTAGATTAGATTGTGTTACTAAGCACATACTCCACAGGGCAATTTATTGAGTGCTAACAAGGGATGTCAACACTAAAAGAATGAGCAGAACAAGATGGGGAGCAAGAGGCATTAAATTCTGCATATCCAGAGATTGATAAAACAATAAACATTTATCAAGATCCCAAATAAGCCTGAAAGGTTGTGACTGGTTCTTAATATTATACTAATACTTCTTTTTTTAAAATATTGTTACTTGAAGAGGGAAAGTGCTGTGCTAGTAGCCAAATAAATCAATTTAGAAAGGAAAAAGCACAACAGCAAAAACCTGAAACTTCTCATTTAAAACTGGAATAAATTCTATGGGATATGTATCAATAGGTGGCACCATACACAAGCACCAGGAAGTGCCAGGGCTGCCCCATGCCAGCTAGGACCACCACATTTCAGCATTCCTCTACACACCAGATATTACCAGAGATTTGTAGTCTAAACATGTCATTATTCATTCTTTTCCATCATAACAGTTCTTCCAGTTGTTTATCAATTTTTCAAACTGTAAAAAAGGGGTGATGGAAATTTCTAAACCTGGTTCTTCTAAAGTAACCTTCAGCCAAGATGGATTTAACATGAAACTACCTATTTAACAAGAAGGATAAAAATACTTAAGTCCACCCATGCAGTGAAAGCTTCACTAAGTTAGTGAGCAACATGGGGGGGAAAGCACACAATATAGCTCAAAAGTGATCAAAATAAAGAGGTTAAATCAGATTACAGAGCAACAGTGCTTTGCTCCTCACAGGCTGCACCATTAGTTTGGGTGACAGCCTCAGCCCCCACAGCTTTTCCTGCTTAATGAGAGCAAAGTAGAAAAACAAAAGTTTTAAGGCAGTACTGAGAGCCTAGCATGAAAAACTCCAACAGATCTCTGCTCCATTGACATGGAGCTGGTGTAATACATGCTGGGCAGCATTGCCATCCTAAACCATGCCTTATAAGTTTCCAACACCCCTGGCAAAGCCTGTGCCCAGAAGACAGCACAATCCACCTTTACAGATGAAAAATCTTATCAAAGTACTTATCAACTTTGCTTTCTCATGACAGCTACATTAACAGGCTACACATTGAAATGCTACTTAAGCAGAATTTCACCAGAATCAGCACCCCCCATCCCCAACCAGTCACTCACTAGAGATTTCTCTGCCAACATACCTGCTTCTAGAAACCTCAGCAGATCAGATAACCCACGTGTTCAGTCCTGATTAATGACAATGCAGGAAGAAACTGCCCTGTGAAAACAAATGAGCAAAGCATTACAGAAATGTACAGAGCTGAACACCAGCAAGACCCTTCATCCAGTGAGCTCTGAACCACAGTCTGCTGGAGAACAGCCTAACCAAAATCCATCGGCTTGTCTGGAGTGTGCAGACCCTTTTTATTTTTAAAGAATAAGTTTTCTAAAGGTCAAGCCATTCTTCATCTGCAAGATTTACACCCTGACCATACCAATGCCATTCCCAATCACTTGAGAATGGAATGCATTCAAGCTTTGCATTCTTTAAGAAGCTTTCAGCATAAAACCCAACTCCCTGCAAAAACCCATAAATGTCAGGACATGCAATTTGTTCTAGAAAGAAAAAAAAAAAAGCAGCAGCTCTAGCTTACCAAAGACTTGTGGAAAAACTAGGGAGAAATGTAAAGCATGCCAATTTTAACCAAAATTATTGTTTTCAAGTATGCATATGTCATCTGAATATAGCAATTACAAAGATTGGCACTTGAAAGCCGGGCTGGAAAACTCTGCAGGAGTTTTCAGCCCAACTTCACTGTCCAGTCACCAACAGCTATAGATTTTTTTTTTAGACATTTCTGAACATATTTTACAACTGACACCGGGTATCAGGGCATGGTGAGAACTTATATCTCTTCCTATCTATCACATTAGATTCTAAGACAAGCAGCTCAATCTCACAAATGAAGTTACAGTCCAAGCCCTCTGTGAAGTGCAATGAAATAGCAAGTGCCTGCTCTCAGGACAGCATCACAGCTACAATTGGGTCATTAACAGCAGAAGCTGCTGTTAATTAAGAGTTTCTGATTAGGGAAGATATGCATGCTTGCCCCATCTATTCATAAAGTCCAGCTTAAATTTACCAAACATATTCTGTCCCTTTTTTTTTGTGATCAATATGCAAAGGCAGGTCTAGACCAACTCCATTTCTCCCATGCCTGTTCACCACCCCACACATGTCATTATTAGCAGGGAAACAAGACATGAGGAGCTAGAGGCACCCAACTGTTCTGTACACCAGGTTCACCAGAGAAATGCCAAATCCAAAATACTTGTGAACTTCACCATAGATTCTCTACAACATCTCTCACTAACAAGTGTTGAAGGCAGCTGAGCTTTATCAGTGGCTTAAGAGAATTATTTCACCTCTCCAGAGGAGAGAAATTGCCTGCTCTGAAAGGATTATTTAAGCCCTACCTCACTAATTAGTTCCCACTGTTCTTGCCCTCTAAATATGCAATGCAGTCCACAGCAAGAATATCTCCAGCACTGACAACAGGACCATTTGCAGGAACTAATTGTTGCTCTCATTTCTAAGGACTTCAAAGACACCCCCCCCACCACCACCACTGCACAAATACCACACAACTGCAGGAACTCCTGCCTAAAGATACGCATGAGAGCAGAGGAGCAACCACTTCTGAGATGCACTTCTGTCCTACTGACAGGAACAGCTTTAGAGCTACCATTAAAACTCCCCATGCACACCCCAAATTGCAATAACAGCAATCTACACATTTGTTATATCTAACACCACATACAAATGACAACAGAAAGATCAAGTGTTTTCCTAACCCTATAAATTCAGAGGAATTCAGCTGAGAATTGAAACATCCTCCATATTAGAGGTGGGTAGATTCAGATCAGAGGTGGGGAGATTCAGATGAGATGTTAGGAAGAAGTTGTTGCCCAGGAGGGTGGGGAGACACTGGCCCAGGTTGCCCAGAGAGGTGCTGGAAGCCCCATCCCTGGACATTTTGCAGGCCAGGCTGGCTGGGGCTGTGAGCAACTGCTCTAGTGGGAGGTGTCCCTGCCCATGGCAGGGGGGTTGGAACAAGATGATCTTTAAGGTCCCTTCCAACCCTGACAATTCTATGATTCTGATTCATATACAGTCCATTTTCATGAAGGTTTATAACAGACAGCTTCAAATAATTCTAGTCCCTCTGTAAGTCACCAGCAGCACTCAAAACATGCTCTCTTTGTCCAACCAGGTGGCTGCCCCCAGCTGAACTCACCTCACCACTGTCACAACCAACACATGGGAGGAACATCAAGTTTGCACACCAGAACTTGAGAACTTCTCTGCTAAGCTATAGGGGCACATCCTCTGAACAAGCACCTTTACTGCTAAAGGCTCCAAAAAACTACTGGAATAAATAAAAAAAAAGAAAGTTTCATTACTTTTTCTTAAAAATATGAGAACAAAAATAAGACTCAGAGGTCTGGTGGCCAGTTCAAAGCTACACAAAGGTTCTCCAACCAACTTCTTCCTATCTCCTCTAAATGGCAGCTCACATTTCCAACATTTCCAGCTACACATCATCATCTCCACATTCATCTCTAATGAACCCTGAGAAATCAGATCTAAAAATATTTTGCAACTGTGTATTTTGGGGGTGGGAGGGAAGAAATGCAAATTATGAGAAAGAGTTTAGCAAGACAGCTGAGGAACAGCTGAATCACCCCCAGCACGAGTTCTGCTCACAATCTTGAGAGTCCCAACAGACCCACGTGCTGCACAAACATCCATCCCTGAAGCCTTTCTCAGGTGAGGCAATTCTTTGTCTCAGTTGCAACTCCCAGCTCTGAACTCTGTTTCTTTGCTCACCTACACCCACTTTCTATTCCTGCAAGGTCAGAACATTGTCTGTTTTATCTGTGCTCAGTTCCAGCTCTTTGTCTCTGTCTAAAGAAGGGGTGATTGCTTCATTTAGCCTCTCAATGCAGCAGGACTGGGTAGGGCTGTGTCACTTCACCCTCACACAAGCCTCTCTCCACTTACGCAGGTACTACCAGCAGCTGCTTGGGCTCATCACACCAATCAGCACTTCTACCATGGAAAGCAGCAATCACATTTTCTCCTGGTCACAAGGTTCTGTCAAAGCTTAAGTGTCACTAGAATACAAGAACATAAAACCATTTCTCAAACTTAAAATAAGAATTCTTCCTGTCCCGATGACTTTACATTCCCAGCCAGGATTTAAGAAGAGATAAACTCACTCAAGGTCCTTTGTCATGGAAATGAAATTAAATGAAAATTATTCTAAGCATAAAGACCACTTTCAATCCATCCTTATCTTCTGTCCTAAATAATTCTACTTCCTTAGAATGCTTTACACTTGGGTCAGAGATTGCTTCAAAGAGTATTTTTTTAACGTATAGAAAAAGAAATGCAGTGAAGTAACATTTAAAAGTTCAGAGATGTCTGCATGGGAGATGGAAAAAGGTCAAAGTCTTAACTTTAGGTTCCATCACTTAAGAGATGCTGCTGCTTCCCCAAACATTACTAGGCTAAAGGAGTTTTTATGCTAAAATATAAGGGACATTACTGGAAAAGAAACATGTTTTTAAAGTTCATGTCACTGAGTTACAACAGCCTAAAGAAATTGTACCAGCATCAGGACACAACATGCCAATTGCAGGATGCTGGCAGCTGAGTGTCATCTGATCAGCAAAGATAAATCACATCCTGCACATCATAAACAAACTTATCAACAGCACTAATGATCCTACTGTTAAAACACTGAATTAACTTATTTACCTATTCTTGCCAGATATATTAGATTGCAGGTGAGAAACATCCCCTGATAACACTGCAATCTGGATTTTCAGCACAAAAAGCCAGGCAGGGAGGTAGAAAACCAAGAACCACCATGTACTGGGCTGCTGGAATCCCCACAGCTCTAACAGGACCCAAGTGGAGAGCTGAGTGTTCACAAGAATGACCAGCCAGAGCTGGTCAGAAGCCCAGTTACACATTCACTGATACTTACTGGCCTAAGTGAAGAAATACTGGGGTCTCAGCTGCTTTTCTGGTAATCACATCTTGAATTACTGGCACTAAAGGGAGAGATGCCAAAGGCTGATGAAGCCACACAGAACAGAGAGTTCTACCAAGGCTGGAACTGGTCTCTGCAGGTGAGGGTGAGGCAGATGTGCAGAGCCAAAGGAAAGGCTGGGCTGCCAATACCTTATCTGTTCTGCAGCTGAGTTCTCCTCTCCAATGCCAGCACTCAATTCCTTTCCCATGAAAGAGACTAACCTGGGCATTGCAGAAGCTGTACTTTTAGTCTGAAACAATCACAATCTTCACTAAACTGTGTCAAAAGACTAAATCCTACCAGCTTGTCCTGCTGCTTCCAGCACTGCAAACGGACAGAACTGGGTCACCTCATTTTCCCATGTTTGGCAGGCAGAGGGAATGAAATTTAGTTCTCATTTATTTTTAATGTGATTCACAAGACAGAATAATAAATGACAAAGATCTCTATATTAGAGCCAAAAGTGCCAGCCCAGCTTTGCCAAAGCAATAAGCTGGGAGTTTAAAAAACATCCCCTCCCTTTCCCAAGCAGTACAGGAGGTTGGTCAGTAAACAGCTGGAGAAGTTGTCCTGTTCCACAGCACTTTGCTGCCCGTGCTGGCTGTGGAAGGGCTGGGTGAGGAGCACAGCAATGCCTTCTGCTTGGCAAGGCCCAACAAGGGGACTGGGCAGAGTCAAGCACACCCAACATCCCCATTCTGATCCCTGCGTGTGACCAAACCCACCTCTGTGGCTGTGGAAGGAGCACGGGCAATCCAGTCCCTGGGTGAAAGAAGCTTCACTCTCACCTTCATGCAAAACACTAGAGACTGAAGTTACACCTTCCAGCAAGGCAGGTAAGTTAGAGATGGCAGCAAACTGGGCATGGTTTTGGAACCAGAAGATGCAGATATGTCTACACCAAAAAAACAGCTGGGCTACTTTACAAATAAGTTATCAAAGGAGAGGAGGATTAAGTGTTTTTAATTTTCCACTGCTGTTAGAGATGGTTCCCTGCTTGTCCTGAAAAGCTTATCATGAAAATACAATATAATCCTTCCCAAACCCAAGCTAAATGACCACACTGGCTTCCTCTTCAATTACTGTCTCTGGACACAACAGTATGTAATAAAAAAGTCTTGCTTTTGCAGCTAGTCCTCCCATTTTATTTTCCCCCAACTTGATTTAGAGTGTCAGCTCCCATGTTCTCACTTTGAAGAATGTAGACAGGAGAAATCTGTACTCAGACTCAGTTTAACTAATCTGTTTTATGAACAGATGGAAACAGCTCCCAAGGAAACTCAAACTCACTGGGAAGAACTGTTTTGACTGAATTCTTTCAGTAGAGGGGGATTCCCACACACAGCAACTGAAAATTAACAATTCTTAACTATATTTCCCTCACTTCCACCTATACTCTTATGAATTCAAAACCTGGAAGGGCTTCTTTGCTGGACAATGCCACAGATGGGTTCAAATAAAGAACTTCTAAATTACTCTAACTCCCCTCCCACCATCCCTTAAGAAAAGAAAACCCAAAAACAACCACAAAAAACCACCCCCAAACAAAAAAAAAATCACATGCCAACAGAAAAAGAAAACTCACTAAAAAATGTCATGTTTGTAAATTTTGCATAAGGCAAACTACTTAAGCATCCCATTTAATTTTAAAAACATGCTTATTTAATGCAATGAGAAAGCAACACGAGCTTTTGTTCCTTCAAATTACATTCTCCCCAGTGCTGTAGTTCTCTGTAATGCTGAAATTCCTAACATCCATATTTTACTGGTAGGGGAAAAAACAAAGTGAAACAGTCTCCCAGTCTAAATTAAGGAGAGAATAAAAAAAAGAAAGAAAAAGGCAGTAAGCTGTCAGTAAATGTAATATTTTAAATATTCAGTGTTAATAATTTAGGGTACTTCCAGCAGCCATCTGGCAAGCTCTTTAAAATGTAAGTCACAGCTGACTACCTCTTTAATATCCTGTATCATTTCCAGTTATAGCCAAAAGAAATCCAACAGGAGTTAGTTCAGCTATGATTTTTTTTTTTTAAATTTTTCCTTGAATGCAGCTGATTCTGTTGAAGGCAGCTAAAAACCTCAATTAATGAGCTAGGATTAGAAGAGCTCAGATAAGGAGTTATGGTGAATAAACCCAAGCGCCGCAGGTTTCCTTTGCACCACACAAATGGAGTTCACAGCCAGCATGAAGAGGTCCCTTTAGCTCTGTGAAATCATTAGCCAGGGTTAAGCTATTAGCCTCCAGAGTTCCACCACTGAGTACTTCAGTGGTTAAAGGCTGGTCATACTGGGAACTTTCTAAGTGCAAAAGGGGATGCTGCACCTCTAAGCCTTGTTAATTTTCAAATGACATTTTACAGAGAAGAGCCAGAGCCCGACAAACCTTCCAAGCTGGAGCCTGAAACCTGAAGTCAGGAACCAGAGTCTGCAAAATTCTGCTACAGATTTTCCTCTAATTCAGGCTGACTCATGACCCTCAGTCCCAGGCAGCTGGAGACTGGATGAATTCCCATCTCTGGAGAGATATGACAATGAGGAATTCATACCAGCCACCTATTTTTAGGTGAACTCTCAGAGTTGAAATATTTAACACAGAGGGTTTTTGTCTTCATTCCTATGTTCAGTGTTATCTTTTAGCTGACTAGAATCTGAACCCCAGTGTCAGATTTTGGTCAATTTACAGCTGGAACTCCAGTGTTAGGTTCACATCTCTTAAATGTTAGATTTAACAAACCAGTAGAGTCCTCCCTCTCAAAAGAGGGGCAGGAAACAGCTCAAAACACTGACAGTTAGACAAGAAAAATCTATAAAAACAAGCAGGTTTCTGTTTTTTTTCAATGCTGGATCACCTTCCAGGACTTCAAAAATGACTTCCAAAGTGTTAATGAAGAGCATTCAAAAAAGCTTCCTATTAAAACAGTTCTTACATCAATGCTCAAGCTAACTGTAAAAGAGAAATAAAAATCCTCCCATTATAATCCCCATTTTAATGAAATCAATGCTTGCCTCCTGACCTTCTGGCACACACAAACTGGATTTTTTTTGCCATATCACAGCAGCAAAGTCTCAAAGAGAAGACATCTATGGTGTCTCATGCAGCTAAAAGAGGTTTTTAGGTAGTTCACGTCAGTCACTCAAAGCCTCTGAAATCAACTGTAGTAACAGCAACAAAACCTTTAAAAAAGGCTTTCATTTCCCACAGGTATTCACACTTCAAAGAGGAATTTGTCAAAAATTCTTGAGGAGGTGACAACACAGCTACAGCAGTTTATACACAAATTCTACCCAAAAGAAACAATTCTAAAAGAATGTTAGAATACTTTACTTGAGATGATCTCCAAGGGCTGGACTGAGGGGTGCTGCTCCTGTCCCAATCACCAGCATCTCTCACAGAGGCTCATGCTCCTCTACCCTATTTATAACATAGCTACAGATCTTGACACAGGAAATTAGGCACTAATGATAGATAGCCAATGATTTTAACTACCAGGTATCCCACACAAAAGAATTACTGCTGTAAAAAAAGTGTTACGCACCCATCATCAAAACAAACCTGCACAGCAATGCCTTCTATGGGTCTCTTTGTAAATATTGATCAATATTCTCTAAATATTGGCTTTTCAGAAACAGAAAATGAAGTTTCTTGTACAAACTTGAGATTTCTTTTTTTCTTCTTAAGAAATTAGCTTTATTTTAATAGTTTGACTTTAATTTGAATCATAAACCAGTGAAAAAACCAGAGCACTAATAATAGGTAAAAAATTTATCAATAGCTTAGAAGAACCAACTAATTATTTTCAAATCTATCTGCCCCATTTTCTATGGTAGGCATGCTACACATTGTACAAATATGTACCCATATAACACCTCCACCTATGAACTATCATATTTTGGGACTATTAATTATTGACAGCAATGACTGAGCTCCTGCAGCACGTCTGTTCTATGATCTCTGCAGGACTGAACACAACCACACACAAGGAAGGTTGAGACCATTAATTGTGGTCACTCCATTTTCTTGTCATGTCAATCAGCTCCGTGCCCAACCTCACGTTTTCAAAGCAGCTCTGCAAGAAGTGGTAACACTGGACTTATAATCCTTTGAGGGATATAGATCATGGGCATTAAAACTGGCTTTACTGATGACTGCCATTTATTTTACAGAAACTAAACAGCTGTGCTGCAAGCTCTCTTCTTCCTCATCAACACCAACTCAGCAACATCCCCTCAGCAGAACTTCATCCTTTATTCCTCATCTGTTTGCTCTTTTCCATCTCAAATCAGCCAAGGGGAAACACAGCACCGAGAGAGAGCTCAGCAAGTGCCCCCAACAGCAACTCTCTTCCACAGAAACTCTCTTCCAACTGATCAGCTCCTTGTTTCTTCTCTCAAACTGGTTGGTTCCTGGTTGATATCTCTCTACCCTCACCCACCACCCCAACTATGATGAGCTAGGAGAAGACAGGGCCTCACACAGGTGGGCCTGAAACCACTTGGGGAACAAGACGTATTGTTGGGTTGTGATTCATCCCCAGGTCAACTCCAACTCAGGGCCCACAGCCCAGGCCCCAGCACTTCAACAGGCTCAAAAATAATTTAATACATGGGGACATACCCAACTTATGGAGCATAAACACTGGCAAAGAATTAGCTGACTGTAGAAGCAAGAAATAGGTTCAGTCTTCATAATGAACCTAAAATAAGCCTACCATGCCTACACAAAGCACAACATCAGAATTGATGCAAGTATGGGGATATGCCCAAGGTGCAGGATGGGGCTTTTTGCCCTCCTTCAGTAATTCTCAAGTGGCTTGAAATGGAAAAGGAAACCAACATGCATGAACAAACATATCTGAACACTCAGAACTACTACTAAATGGAGAAGCACTTCAGGATTTATTGTTTTCAAACAGTTTCATGAATAATGTATTTGTACTCAGACTGTTGAAATTAAACTGCTTTGAAATTAAACTGTGTCTACTGCAAAGATTTGATGTTTTGGGCAACATCAACAACAAGGCAAGTGTCACCATTAACCCATCCTAAACCTTGACAAAACAACCTAAAACCAGAACAGGCAACGTTCCACCAAGTATCTGTAAGCAGCTGAAATCCCATTTCATTTCAGTTTCCAAGCAAGCTTTACAGCCTCCAATTCCAGAAGCACCATATTTGGAGCTAAATTGACCAACTCCTCAGCAGCCTGAGCAAGCTGCTTGGCTATATTTACCCAGAAATGGCTGAAACACCACTCTATTTGTAGGCACTTCTTTGGTATGCATCAACACAGCATCTTCCAGAGATGCCCAGCATATTAGGGATGGCTTTCCACTGACAATGGGACCTGCCCTGTAATTCATACTGACACCTGAGCACCATTAATGCCAGATTACATACATTTTACACTCAAAATGCCTACAGATCTTTTAGAGTAAAGAGATTATGGCTAACTAGATGTTTTTTCAAAGCAATTAAGAGGTGAGCTGTTATTAGCCTGGTGACTACTTAGCATTTTAGTCTTTTGCAATCCTCTATCAAAGTACAACGTTAGGACCAGAGACTCTTCAGATTAATAGCTCTTAACTACCACAATTGCCCAACCATTGGACAACAACATGAAATATTGTTCTGGCTTCATCCTTCAATAAAGTTTGCTATAAAATATGATAAATACATCCCTTATGACACCTACTTATTGTGCTTATTTAGAGAAAAAAAATAAAAGACATCTTCTGTGCTGCTCTCTGCATAACCAAAATGCAAAGAAGTGGTTCCAGTTTTGAATCAATGGACGATTTAATTTTTTAAACCATTTAAAGAGGTATTTTATTAACAGCTCTTGCTGAAAGTTGAACTAAGAATTAAAAGCTAATTGTCTAATGTGGATATATTCCTTGATCATCATTTTTGCACTAACAGCAACACAAAACCTTTGCCTCCTCAGTGATCTGTTTGCATCATTAATGTTATTGGATAATATGGGCAAGAGAGCCCTGCTCTTAGGACCTTCATAAAATAATATTCTTTGAGAACTTCCCTTAGGTGTTTCATAAACTGGTCTAAATTGCTGCTTTAATCAGCTGTGCAGAAGTATGCCAGCTCCTCTCTTCTCTAAAGGACTTACTCAAAACAAAAAGCACAAGAAAAGGATTTTTGTTACCTTCTTTAGGTCACCAAACAAGACCATGCTGCAAAGATATCTGATGGTGAGAGAAGGAAGGAAAAAAATCCTTGCCAATTTCAAGAGAGGACTTTTTAACATTTACAAGTTACAAGCAAATTCCTAATTACACTCCAATTTTACCAAGGACATCTCAATTTCTACATTTTTTGGTAAAGTGGGATTACAAGGAAGGAAATCTTGCCTTCAAGAGGCTTCCTATTTCTCAGGAAAAGGGATGCAATTTCCTTCCTCCCCAGCCACAATTTTGAATGTTACCTTAATTATATTAGCCCTGAACTGTGAAATAAACCTGTATGAGGTCATTAGTTTGACAGCAATCTCCCTTTAGCACTACTGTACAAAAACACACACAGGCTGCAGAGAAACAAACTACTCACTACAGGGGCTTTTTATGAGTTTTATCAAGTCCCAATCAGTGCTGGGACTGATTAATTTCAGAGTACAATGAACACTGGAAGAATCACAGGCAAGACTGAGAACACACAGATGTTAAAGGCAACCAAGCTAAGCTGAACAGAAAAGTGTCTATGGAATTGTGTGGCAACTTGGATTTATTCAGAGATCAGCACTAATGAAGCTAAATACTTCAAACTGATTGTTTCAAGATCTCCTATATGCATAAGATTTGGTGCATTTACAGGATAAATGCTAATCACTCCCCTGAGAATGGGAGCAGATGCACCAATAGGTATTTTCATTAATCAAACTCCAATATATACCAATAATAACAAGAGGTGTTAGCCCAGAGATCATTAATATTGCCCCTGACAAGGCTGATTCTTCTACAAGTTAAAACAACTATAAGATTTGAGACCACTTGAGAAGTTTCCACATGTACCAACCACTGATTTAAGGCAGAATGTGAAAAGAGAAGTACTGAAGCTGCAGATTTCAGCACTTCCCAAACCATTAGTGCAATTACAGTTCATCTTTATTATCTTCAGTGTCTCAACAAAAGGAACGAGCTTAAAGCAGTTATGTCAAAAACTGCAGCTGCTAAGAAAAGAACAATGAAATGGATAGATTAAAACCAAGGTGCCAACACTGTATTTCCACACACATGCTATTATGTGTATAGAATTTTATTTAAGGTCTAAAGTTTATATTGTAAGAGCTAGTGAGCTAAAAATGACAGTGGAACGTTAACAAAACCATTGCAAAGTTTTATGTGAATTATGAAAGGTTTATTTTGCTGAGTCCCTCCTGTAGCTGCTAACCAAATTTTCAATGATAAAAGTTCTATTTAAAAACCCTGATGTTTCTGACCTCTCAAGTTCAGCAAAACCTTTCAGGAATTCCACATAAACCAAAGAGTATTATTTGGCATCCACAGACATTCCTGAAAAAAGGCAGCTGAGCAGATGTGAATGCTCCTATTTTTCTCCATTTGGCACCAACTCTTTGAGTTAATTATATTTTAAGTGTGTTATTGCTGATCATTTCTGCATAAACATCCAGTTAACTGTGTTTATCTTCAAGTCTGATATTGCCTCCCTTGACCAACTGAGCAAGCTGCCAGGACACAATGAAATTTCAGTTTCCCATGTAAGATCCAGCATACTCAATGTTAGGAAACACTATTAAAATTACATTAGTATGGCAGCAGGCACCAGAGATAACTGCAGCTGCACTATCCCCTTCTCATTTCTATAAAAAGCTTTCCATCAGTAGCTGACCTTAAACTGTTCCAGTATTTACACTGCTCCTTTACAGAAACCCTGCTGCAAAAATTTAGGTCACCTTTCCTTTAAGTGGACCTGGCTGCACATACATGTGCACTCAGTTAAAGCTCAATGAAATTAATTAAAAGCTCCTCACTGGCTTCAATGTGCATTGAATCAGGACCTGGATGAGTTCAAAGACAAAGCAATTACACTTTAATTAAACATCTTAACATTCTTGTGAAGCAGGCAACTAATTTTATAGAAGGATAAACTGAGTCAGAAAGTTTCTGAGCTTGGTCATGGTCATAAACAGAGTTGATGACTTAAGTTGCTTCCATGTTTTTAAGTTACCCTCTTAAGAGAAAATGGACTTTCTGAAAAAAATCAAATAAAAATCCAATTCTTCACCTATGTATTTGCAGGAAATAAAAAGAACATCCCAAAACAAGTGTAATGGTTGTACAAATCTACTGGCTCCATTTCTGTTCCCCAATCAGCAGCTAACTAAGTCAGTCACAGGAATCCCAATAATGCAAGAAGTTGAAGTTTTTAGGGTTTTTCCTCACAACAGTTTACCTCTAGGTGAGATTTTTAGGTTGTGGGGTTTTGGGAGTGTTTGTTTTAAAAAGAAAAACAGGCTTGACAGATTTAATATTCCATAAAATAATCCTGAAAAGCAAGATTACACAAGTATGATTACACTTCCTAAATTCAAACTGACATTTAAAGCAGACACAAGCACTGCAACACTCTGTCAAATCACCAGGAGGGACCACAAACAAGAAATTCACTTTCCTCATTTTTTGGAGCATTTGTTACATAATGCTTCCCCAACTCCGAGCCTGAAAATAAACCCCAGAGCCAGAAGAGTGTTGTCATTATCCAATTAAAGTTTTCTGGTTATTTTTTCTTAGCTTTGGTTTCTTCTCACCTATTAACACTCCGTAGTTTTGCTCATTCTGGTTTATCTGCTCTCTTATGCCAGTTGAAGGTCACAGGGAGATCCTGGATCTTTAAAGGAAAAAAGAACTGTAAGTTCTTAGAGATAAAACAGCATCAATAACAATAAATACAGTAATTTCACTTAGAAAAAAAACAAGTTTGTGGGTAGAAAGTTTTTAGGACATTTAGAACCTATTAGGGATCATTTCTCCCACGTACTCTACAGCAAAACCATTAGACTACCAACATTTCTTAGGATGTAGGGTAGGTGACAAAGTGTTTTCATTACAGTAATTAACATCTTGGGTGCACATCAGCATCAAAACAAACACCTTGTGGGACTATTCTCAGACTTGTACACATGCAATAGCTTTACTGGAATTAAATGAATGGAGACTATTACATTTCCAGCAAATCACAACACTCAAAGTGAACAATAACACCAATAAAAATCACTCTCACGTATCTGTGATGCAGAGAGCTATTTTAAAAGATTTTTTTAAAATGGCAGTATGATACCAAATCCTTATTTTTGGGAAAAAAAACTCTACTGGAAGTTTCTCCAAGCACGTTCAACAGCAGCCTCTACAAGCCCATTGCCTCTCTGCATGCACAGCACTTGGGTGCATGTTTGATGCTCGAAACTGGGTCAGATGCTCAAGAGAGATGCTTTGTAGTCAACAACAAACTTAGGAATTGAAATACTTAGTAAAAATCATCAGTGTTTATGGTGGTTATGGGTGACAAATTCTGGAGAGGAAAAGATTCGTATTAAACTAGTATAAACAGGCTGATTTCCCACCAGTTGTTTCCTAGGCAAAGCATCCAACTTTAGCACTAGTTTCACCATATCAGACACTCAGATGTCTGCTCTATTTGCCTGTATCCAACTGCAGCATGACTTTTAATTTTTAACAATCTATGTACACTGCAGTGCTCACAATTGCAAAATGTATGTTTTGTTCCAGTTCACTTCTGATTTTGTTTAGAAAATCATGCAAACCTCTCTCTTTCCTCTCACAAACTGAATACTCCCAAACCCTGGGTGGGGGAAGGAGGATGGAAGAGAGCAGCAATTGATACAACTACAAATTTCCCATAAAACTGGGATTCAGAACTTCCTGTGCAACCATAATAATGTAATGGTATTAACCAATTAATCCCCCTTCCCTACCACTGCGCTCTTGTACATCACTGCAAACAGGAGATCAGACAAGTGACAATGAGGGTCTAGCTGATGTGTATTTAGTACAAGGACTCCTACCAGGCTATGGGAAGATTTTCCTGGTGAAGGTTTCAGTACCTTCCTACTTTCAGCATCCTGAAAGCACTTTTATAACTTGTGATAACTTCTGTTGCAATGCTTAAAATGAACTAAAGGAAAACTACAGCTTTGGAGGAATTCTGGGTAAGCTGTAAAACTTCAGCCAACCAGTTATGACTTAACTTGTCCAAAATTGCCTTTGCTGTACAATCCTACATGAATTTACACTATTACAATGCACCATATAAAGAGGATGCAAATTCATTTACCAGCAAATCCAAACTACACTGAGGAGCTGCTGATTTCTACCAAGATGCTAGAGATACAACAAGAGCTGATGCTTTTTCAACTAATGGCAAAGTGAGGCAAATCCAATGTACCTGAAGTACACCTGCCACCATTTTCCAGCTGAATCTGCTTGTCAAGGCAAACAGCACCTTCTAGACTGACAAGAAAATAAGTCTGCATTTAAAAAAAGGTGTAATATGTAGTTTTCTATGTGTCCCCTCACCTTGAGCATCCCCACTTTCAAAATAAACCTCCTGAAGTACATAGTTTGGCCTCACTTTCCACCATTTAGACAGTGCTTCTCCTTCAGGAGGCTATTTCCCATCATACGTGAGCTCCAAAAATACCAAGAGCAAAGGAAGCTGACAGCTTGCAAGTTCAGCAGCCAACAACAACTAGAGATAAAATTTTGATTTTCTAAATGCATTTTTAAATTATGTTCTTAAAACCACCCAACAGACACATCTATCACCACACTGGAGCCAGCTCAGATCAGAAATCCAAACCAGCACACCTAACTTGCCTCCAGTGCTTGTTGTTTTTTGGAGTTCGGTGGGGTTTTTTTAAAGCACTGCATCTGCAGAATGTCTCACTCTCATCTCCCAGAGCATCAAAGCTTATTCTGTCCAACGTGCCAAGATGAAGAACGGTCACATAAAAGACGACAGACAACAGAGCAAAATATTCTCTCGTTGAGGAGGAAGCAAACGCAAGGCTGAAAGTCAGATGTACCCTGACGAAGCACATCTGGAGGTTGAGCAGAAACCAGCATCACCTCCCATCTGCTTTCTGGGGTGCTAACGATTCAGAAATTGATGCTGCTCCCCTCACGTACCTTTCCAAGGATACAGAACAACTGTGTGCCAACAAACACTGCCCAGCTTCACAGTAAATTCAAAGTTACAGAGTGCTGCTTCAAAAGCTCTAGAAGCATCATTTTTAGTCAAGGTAGAAACCACCTCCAAGTGAAGCCCTCTCTTAAACAGTGACCGAGAAGGGGCTTTCCCATGTGAAGGCCAGGTCACTGTGCAGCATGGCACAGTTCTGGGGAGACAAACAGGGGGTGCCCTTAACTGGAGCATCCAGATCTTGTGTTTTATTCCCCGTGGAGGTGTCCCCTGCCCTCCCGCCGGCTCCAGAGCACCTGAAGCAGCCTCCCCTGGGAATGACTTCACCTGCCACAGAAGTGCAGCCATTGCTGGGGTGGGACACGGCCGCCCTGAACCTGGGTGCCACATGACGTAAGAGATCACAGAATCACACAACATTAGGGATTGGAAGGGGCCTCGAAAGATCATCTAGTCCAACCCCCCTGCTAGAGCAGGATCACCCAGAGCAGGTCACACAGGAACACGTCCAGGTGGGTTTTAAATGTCTCCAGGAAGGAGACTCCACAACCTCCCTGGGCAGCCTGAATGATGATGCCAGAGAATTCAGAAGGCACCTCCCGTACCTGTGCTGTGGGGCCAGGGCCTGCACGGCGCCCGCGGCCGCCGCTGCCTCCGCCACCGGGCCGCGGGAAGGTCAAGGGCCGCGGCCCNGGGGCGGGACAAGGGCGGGGACGAGGCGGCCACGCCCCGGTGAGACCCCACCGCGGAGACCGGGCGAAGGAGGCGGTGGGAGTCTCGCAGGGTGTCCCGGCCCGGCAGCAGAGCAGCGGC
>VYZX01012728.1:119196-150631 GCA_013401335.1 Brachypteracias leptosomus
CCGGCAGCAGAGCAGCGGCACCCATCGCCTGCCATCGCTGTCGCCGCTTCTATCGCGACAGGAGACGCGCACGGCGCTGGCAGCGGAGGGGACGCGCCGCTCCTGCTGCCACCCACACCCTTCTTACCTTCGGCAAGATCCCGGGAATCCGGCTCTGGAATGAGGCGGTGCCGAGCGTGCCCCCGGTTCACCGGCTGAGGAGCGCCAGCAGGGCCGCATTAGAGGGGTGACACCGGGGTTAGAACAGGCTGCACGGCCCCTGTCAGTCACACTGTGCTCAGAAAGTTAAGGACACTGCAAAATTCAGTACAGGTTAAGCCAAGCTAGTTGAGCAGTAGAGGAAATGCCATCTTCTGAGAACCTCCTGCCAGAATGAGCGTTCATCTGGTCATTCAAGCACATAACCCTTCCCCAAGACTGCCTGAAGCAGAGTGAAAATACAGTGAACACTGAGATAAATTATTTTTTTTTAAAAAGGAACAATAAAAGAAGAGAGAAGCCATCAAAGGCTCATCCCCCTGCTCCATCACTAACCTGCACTTGGGTTTCCCACTGAAGCTGTGACCTACAACATGTATCAGTGGGGTCAGTGAGGGGGAGGATTAAATTCCTGCAGATAAAATGCTTTGTGTGCTGTTATTTAGCAAAACACATCTGTTTTCTACTCGGTATTTAAGTTAATTGCATTAAAATAGTCACAGTAATGAAATAGGTGGCACTTCCTTTAACAGCTTGCCACTTAATGACATCAAAGCCCGTTGCCACTGAAATCCATACCCCACTGCCAGCTAATGAAGGTCTTAACATGAAAGCCTCTGCAAAGAGCAAACCCAAGCTGCTGACAGGAACAGGAATGGTGCAAATATGCTGGGATCTGAGATCACTAGCACATACCCACAGCACAGCAGGCAGTAATGATTATTAATTATTTAAGAAAAGAACATAAGAGCTCCAGCATAAGCCAAAAAAAATATGCAGGAGCATTGCTCTGGGATCCTCCAGTTGGATTACTGTTAATTAGCACAGTACATGAGTCTGAGTGAAAGATCTAAAAGCATTTTATACTAGTAGGAGCATATAATTAAGCCATCATTTGCATCTTTGCAACAGTATGAATTCTCTTACTGATAACATCCTATAGCATCAACTCAACACCCTGCATTTAGAGAGGGTTTGAGCAGAGAGATACTATGAGGCTCCTTCTGCCCTCGGAGAATTTCAGATTTATTTTCTTAAAACACTGAGTTTAAATCAGCTTCTGCCTCACCTTAGTTTGACATCATGAAGCTTCCTGAGATGTTTAGCTACCAAGCAAGGTGACATCTTGCCATTAGATTAGTCACTTGTATCATCCTAAGACATGATGGATGCTTGAGACACCTCTTAACTTCTAGTTCTGCAACAGATTTAGTAGGATATTGTTCATGTCTGATGAGAGTGCACAGAGCTTCACAAAGCAAACAGAAGATACAAGAGCACTGCACTTGATCAAATCTCTTCTCTTACCAATCATCACCCTACTTGCCCCCACCACAAAATGGGAAGAACACAGCTGATGATAAGCTGGAAGTTTAATTATCTAAAGGTTAAGTATTTCTAACATTTTTACAAGTATTGTATAACGATTGGGTATTCTTTTCCAAAAATCTAACAGATTAAATGGATTTTTCTTTTCAACAGCTTCTAATCTCTCCTGTTTAATGAGGCCCCGTTAGTTCTAGTAAGCCAAAACTTCACAAAACCTTCTCTGAATCCCTGCTTGACTTAGAAAAATTCTCTCAATTCACTCTATCCTTCTCTGATCTCCAATTCTTAATCAGCTCTGAAATCCATTCAGGATTCCTTCACCATACAGCTGCTTCCACCCTCCAAGTCCCTCTGTATTTCTTGGCATCTCCCTCTCATGAAGGGCTTCCAGCAGCATCTGTACACACAAGCCCTGCTTTCATTACCCAGCTGATCCAGCCACACATAACAACAATGAAAACTGTTTCTCTCCAAGATGTGCACGGTACCTGAGGAGGGGATGGCTTCTAGCCTGGGATCTTTTTTTTCCTTTTCTATTTCAGGCTTAGTCTGACCATTCCCATCCATCAAACTCATGCTCCAATGTAGAAACAGTACAAGTGTGACCTTGAGAATTTAACACAGTTCAACCAATCAACTCTTTGCATACTTGGGACACTCTAATAACTGAGGTAGGGGCACAAGAATCATTTGAAATTTCCATGAGTAGTGGTGAGCACAACTCATGTAGATTAGACCATGTACTAGAAAATTAAAGAAATGGTTCAGCTGCCTTAGTTACAATATTTCTCCAGACTGTGCAGTGAGGAGGTATGCAGAGATATTTGAGAGGAATGGGAAAAAAAGCCCTTTAGTGTAATAAAGGCTATGACAACCTGGGTTTTATTAATCCAGACTTTGTGTTGGTAAGAAACCTCCTCTGCTGCATATTTTATTCAAAACCAGAAGTGTTCCCAGACTGAATCTGGTATTTACAAAGGTGCAAAAGCACACTCTTTTACAACAAGGTCCCAGAACTTCATTTCAATCTCCACCTTACAAGGGTATTAACTGGAAAATCAAAAGCAAAGCTCTTTACCCAGACAGCAACACTTCTGTCCACGGGATTTGCAGGTGGCTCTGCCTGATGGTTTTCAGCACATCTGCAATTATTACTGACCCAGTTTGGGAGGCTCATTGAAAACATGATCCTAAACACCATCAAGCAGCAAACTATTATGATAGCAAGATAAAAAGAGATGTCAAAGATGAGAACTTGTTTTAAAAAGAAATTCACTATTAAATATCAACACAAGTGTGTTAAATTACAGTAGATATTTCAGTGCATGATACAGCAACACCTTTTGTATAGTTGTATCCACTAACTTTATGTCTGTATTTCCTCTTCTAAGACCTTATTTTGGAGACTACTTATTCTGAAACATTTTTATTTATCCTGTCAGATGCTTTAGGCCACCTTTTCAGATGCTCTGAACATCAGAAGCTCCCATTGACTGAGGTGGGAACCTCAGATGTTTAAAAGTTATGGGAGAGAAATCTTGGGCAACAAACTCCAGTTATTCCTCCCTCTCCCTCACAGGAGTAAAACCCTGTTAAGGTAAAGTTAAAAAAAACCCCTAAAACCTCATAGCAAGATGAGGTGTCCTGTTTTCCATGACTCCTAAAAAACAACTCCCATATGAGCACTCCTATTCTCTGGTGGGTAGCTAAGCAGACAGAATTGAAATAAGAGTTTATTTCCCTAATAGAAAAGGCTTCCCCAGGGCTTGGTGAGGATAATTTAAAAATGATGGAAATGGAGAAGCTAACAGGCTGACTTTTGTTTCTTTACAATGTAAAAATTGTATTTTCTTTCCTCCCATAATAATTATATTTGTTCTCCTATAGGAAGGGAAGGGCCATACTGGAAACAAAATCAAATGGTTCTATTTGAATTTGTCAATCATTTCAGCCATTAATGATACAGCCCAAATGCCTGGTCAATAAGGTATCACTAACACAGAACTGACTATCAGAATAAATTTGATTTTAACAGGCAAGGTAACATGATGAACTAAGGGATATCTTTAAGAAATCTTATATTTTTCCTTGAAGACAAAGATAACTTGCTACTTTTCCATTCAAGATCAAAGAAGGGAAATAATACAAGGAGACAAAGACAGAAGAAAGACACAGAGCATTTGAAGCTTCAATTTTCTCTCTAACACTTTTTCTGTTAGATCAGTACAATCACTAGATTTATCCTATAGAGAAAGAAGATTAAAAAAGGGAGGTCATATATGGCCAAGAACAACTCTGGGCAACTTTGCTGCTGTGTTTAAAGCCACCATACTTTACAATTCTTATCTCAGAAGTAAAATGATAAACAAAAAACAAAGCACTTTTAATCTTCAAAGCAATGTATGATCAATAACAACTTCACAGCACTCAATATTCACGTATCATAATCTGTATTTTACTCCAGGAGAGAAGGATGTGGAGAGAATTAAACAATCTGCCTGGGTCTAAACACTGAACCCTGGCTGGAACTGCAGCATCACAAGCTTGTAGGTGATGACAACACCAGGCTTTCATTTCCAGTTGGTCTTTTCTTACCAGTTTTGATTTGAGCAAATGATTATCCTAGATGATGGGCTTTTTTGCAGTCCCTGCAGAAACATTGAAGATGCTAGTGGAGGTATATCCCAGGATTGTTTGGCAAAGTACTTAGCACAGCACACAAATTATGCCTCTGAAATGAATCTAACCAATTTAAGTAACCTACTTGAAGTAACTGTTTGCTGGGGTCATCATATGAATAGCTTCATATTGGCAACAAGTTCCTTGTTAAATTCCATTTATAGTAAGGACATTCTGCAGGACATCCCCAGCCTCTGGGTTAGAGCTTCCCAGCCCTTCCCAGCCTTCAAGAAGGGAGGTCTGGCATGAATTTTGCAGTAACACTGGTCACTGATCTCAGCCTCATCTTTGTCCATCTAAACCATGAGAGATCTTTGCAAGAGCAGAAAGAGCACAACATTAAAGACATTCAGTCAAGGATCAGTTTAATAGGAATTTTACAACTGCCTGCAGTACAGAAACTTTGAAAAAATCCTGAAACATTTGCAAATCAATAAAAAAAACCCAGAGTTTCTCCTGGAAACATACACCTCTCAAACTACAAGGGAAAAGATTTCCATATCATTATACTGTAAACTGGCTGAGATCTGTGGGAGCACAGAGAGATTTCATTTACATACTAATGCTGCAAGCAGGTTGGGGGGTGTGGAGGGGGGGAGAAGAGTTACTTAGCACCAGTAATGAGCAGAAAGGAAAAGAAGGCAGCTACAGTCCCCATGGACTGTTTTGTTTTCAATAATTTTAGCCTGTCTAATAACGCCTTTTAATAAGCTGCTCTCAGCTATAAAGCTGCAATCAGCCTTTGTCAGGGAACATAATACTGCCCCAGACAGGAAAATAGTTCTGATATCAAGGACAAAAGAGCCCATCTAAATACAAGCATCTTAAAAAGAGAAAGCAGAAAAAAGTTCCATCAGTGAAAGACATAAATTATGCTGTGTGGCCTTTCATTTCCAGAATACTACATTTCAAAAGGGTATCTATTAAAGCAAGAAACATTCTAAAACACACATTTTCTGGTTTACTACAGTCCTAGCTTACAATTAGACTAACTTGCTTATTTATAGGGTATTTATGCCCTATAAGTGCAATCTAAATGATGCCTGATCATGTTCATTTTCTGTTTGCAGTCTATGCTACCCACTTAGTCCCTAGCATGCAACACTCAGATTAACATTGCAATGGGCCATCCAAATTTAAGACTATTTCCACTGCACTCAATTTACTGGCAGTTCTCACTGAAGCTCAAGTCCAGCTATAAAAATTCAAGATATATATAATAGGTAAAACACAGAAGTTCTGACTCCATTAAACACAGGATTCCTCAAAACAGCAGCTCACATTTGTGTAAGTCCAACAGCACTGCTGCCAAAACCAGCCATGCCACCATAAACTGGATTCTTTAGGTATAAAGTTGGTTTATAAACCATTACTAATTCTAGAATTCAGTATCACCCTTTTAGTACCTTATAATTCAAAGTACTAAACAAGATGGAAACAAAATCACTTTCTTCCTAGGAATTCTTCCAATCTTTCCAGTATTATCACCATCCTTTTCTTTCCAGCAACACTTCCTGGGATGACAGTTACCACATTTCACAAATCAGAAACATGCCCAAATAAGATACACTGTCAAAAAACAAACCCAATCACTAAACCAGCACAAAATCTGTTTGTCCTGAAGACACCCCCAGCACCTGAGCAGTAGAGAGCTCTGCTTAGCTTCTTTTTAACATCATTTGCTGGAGAGTTGGCATCAACCCCTATGATTTTGCTCTCATTGAAGGAAAAATAAATTCATCACTTGGAGAAAAAGCAGGTAATTTGTGGAGTTTAAGCAGTAAAATGGCAGCTTTCTTCTCTTGAGACATTCCTGCCCCATCTCCTGGGAAGGGAACTGCCTGTATCTGTGAGTGGCAAGTCACACTTTCTCTGAGGGGTGCCAGATAATAATAGCACATCAACACCCTCCTCACAGCCAAATGCTCCTTGTGCCAGGCAGATTTCATAAGCTTCCTCCACTTCTGAACCTCTGCAGAGAAAGGAAGTGCTAACTCCTTTTTAAACACATAGTCCAGGGGACCCAAAACTGTCTCATGTTTGATCTCCTTTTGCACAGAAATAGGGGAAAATTACTTGGTTTTTAGCATTAATTTGGGAGGTGGAGGGTGTTGCATTTTTGTACAGCTAGAAGCTGTATATTTTTCTCTAGCTAGTGGTAAAATAAGAAGGGGAACAGGTATGAAATTCAAGAAATGCTTTTTTTTTAAAATTTTGAAAAAAACTCTCAGTGCAATACAAGCTTCTGAATCAGCTCACACAAAATACTAACAAGCACTGAATTAAAGTGTGAATCACCCAGTACTTTAAGATCCCTAATATTGATTTTACAAAAAAATTTATTTGAAAGTTAAACATATCTGGAGTCCCAAGTAGCTTCTCTAAAAATTCAACAATAAGATTTTAAATCCTCCTACCCCCAGAGATTATTCAGGATTCCAACTCCTCTGTGGAAGCACAGACCCTCCCCTCTCCACAGCACCACCACCTGATGGACAGACTGAGCAACACTTGCACTGATCATGTAATAAGAGCTTCCTCCCTCCCTTTTAAACTTGTTTCTACTTGCAAGTTATTTCATGCTAGCTCAGAAATCCTGGGGAATAACGGGAGCATGTAGTTATCCACCCAGAGGTCACAAAAAGGGCCTCTCCTTGCCACTTCCTAGCCATTCCCTGTCATTTCAATACACAAGGTTAAATTACTCCAGAAGCCTCCCTACAGGGCTTCCATTGTTTGTCAGTCAAGGCTGGGACACAATGGGGCTCATTCATGGGCCCAGCAAACAAGCAGCTCAGGGCCAAGGCTCAGCCTACATCTCATTGGGGTTCTTCTGCAAACAGTTTGTGGAAAGATGGCATTTTAAATCAACTCTGTCAGTTTGTCACAGCTTCAATGCATTCCTAGTGCAAACTACTTAGGAGGGAGGCCAGACAAAAATTAAGACAACTTTGAGAGCCCTATGAAGAACCACTGCAAAGCCCAGGCACTCCTGAGGAATGCTCCTGGAAAAGATCTGCTTGCTACAACCACATGCAAAACCATCACGTTTTAATAGTTAGAGAAATACACACTCAGAGAAGCTCCAAACAGCTGATTCTCTCCACAGACAGTCATCCCATGCTTTTGTTTTTAGAGTACCACTTAGTGTTCAGCCTCAGAGCTTATGTTACTAAGGGGTACAGCCACCAGGGTTCCAAAGTGCACTTAAGGCTGTTTACTTCATATCTTCTGGTTAAGAACCCAAGAGGTTTAGGGTTTGGGTTTTGTTTTGTTTTCTTTGTTTCAAATTGTTAAAAATAGAAAAAACCAAAAGCAATATGACAGAAGTCCAGTGCTGCTGATAACTGGAGAGACACAAGCCTCACGCACCTCTTCACTGGTTTGCCTTTTCTACTTCAAAACTTGCCAGAGCAAAGACTTTGTCTCCTGATCCTGTGAGAGGAAAAAAACATTTTCAAGTAAGTATTAGTAGAAATTGTGAATTTCCTTATATACAATTTAAATCAAGCAAAACCTTTGAGATCAAAAGAAATCAAACCTACGTTTTGAAAACTAGAACACTTGAGATAATTAAGGGAAAAAAAAAAAGGGAGATGTTCTGGTTTGACAGGTCTGAGCCCAGCCATGTTGTACTGGGTCTGGCTGGGATGGAGAGCAGCTCCCACAGTGCTGTGCTTTGTGCTGGTAGCTAGAGTGGTGCTGATCACACGTGGATGTTCTGGTCACTGCTGAGCACAGCAGAGGCTGCCTGGCCCCCACAGGCCAGTAAAACCTGGTGGGCAAGAGGCTGGGAGTGGACAGAGCTGGGACAGCTGACCAGGCTGACCAGAGGGATGCTCTGTGCCACATGACATCATGCTCAGCAAGAAATGCTAGAGCAGAAAGTGGGGGATTTGTTATGACAGCATTTGTCTTCTGAAGGAACTGCCACACATCCTGAGGCCCTGCTTCCCAGAAGTGGCTGGACGTTGCCTGATGATGGGAAGTAGAGAATAAATCTTTTTATTCTCCTTTCCTTCTGTGCACAATCTTTGCTCTTCCTTATTAAACCACCTTTATCTCAACCTATCAGTTTTTAAAGTGTATTTTTTCCCCCTGTCCTGCTGAGGAGGAGGAATAAGTGGGGGTTGGTGGGTACTTGATGGGCAGCCAAGGTCAACCCACCACACACACACACACACAGGGCTTCCTCTTGAACAAAAGGGTTCTCACCTTTCCTACACTCTCAGGAGGAGGAGCACTGAAAGGTAGGTCACCCAGACAGTTTATTTGTACCCTGACTTAGTCTGGCATGTTCCTGCCATTCATAGTCCTTTCATCACAGCTCTCACTGTAATGCTACAATGAGCTGTTGTGCTTATTTAATGCACATTATAACTGAACTTTTGCTCTTGTCAATATGGTTGGAGTTATGACAATCATGGCAAGGAGAGTGCTTTAAAGCTGTATTTTTACAACGTGCCAATAACTGCCAAATTTTCCGCATCAAGGAGAGGGAAAGGCTCTCCTGAAGAGAGCCATTAATGCAAAAAAAGACCTGTGTTTAACTATAAGAGTGGTATCTCTGCTTGAGAAAGACCATTCAAACCTTCAGCATTATGAGCAACAGTTGGCAATTTATGGATATTTGGCACTGGATTTATTTGCTGCATTACTTCTTCCTCATGTGCAGTGTAGTAGAGCTTCATTGTTAATAAAACAGAAAAACGTACATAAAAATTTAATGGCATGAACCTTTGGTTCCTATTTTCTATCCTAAGGGATTCATAGGTATTTCTATTAATCAGTGTTCAATGAGGCAAAGAAATTGGAAGTTATGAAACTGAAAACTTACCAAGGTCACTGGAGACTCTCTCAAACTGGCTCAGGGCTGCACCAGCATTTGCTGACAGGAACATCTCATCATCTGGAGTGAGCTAAATCAGAAAGAGCCACAAGTGTGAACCCTGTGCCTTAACTGTGCACATTCCCACCACTATATCTCTGTACCCAAACCACACAAAGGATGACAATTACTTTTTTGCCATGAGGTCAATACAGTAATGAACTAAGATCTGAGTTTGTTTCATACCATCTACTGAGGAAGGTGAAACTATGAAGTCACCACCAGCTGTGACCATGCTAAGAGCCAATGGCCTAGAAAGGGTTCTCTTCCTTTCAAGTGACATTTGTACAGTATATTTTGCTTTTATGTATGTGCTCTGATGCCTTGTGACAGATGCCCATAAAATATTTACAATAATGAAGTAGTAACCTACATTTGGAAGGTTCAGATAGTCTAAGTTAAAACTCACTCAGTTAAGTAGCTTCAGATCTATATCCTTATTAAAGCAAAGCATAAGTGTGTCAAACTGTCCACAGTTGCATCAGTTCGCTGATGAAAAATATAAAAATCAGGTACAGGCATTCAGGATGATGTTGGAATGAAGGAAAAAGTATCAGTTACCTGCCTCTGCTGTGCTTTGTAAGCTAGTGTAATAACTGCTTAACATTGTGCAGCACTGTGCAGACAAATGTAACATTTACCATCAGTTTTCACATTCAGAACAGATGTGAACCTACTATCCTAGCAAGTCCTCTGTGAAGTAGGTCACTGATAACTTCAAAAGACAAAGAGGTTATGTTGAGTGGCATGGCTGAAGGGATCCAGGAAACTCATGCCAGGAGGAGGCATCTTCATGCATTCAGTTCATAGTCTTAACTAACTTTTTAACCTATTTCCAAAACATTTTAGTCTCTGACAGTCAAGCAATAAAAATATTCTGAATGAAGGCAGTTGTTAATATCATCTACTTGGAATGCAGCAGCTTTAAGTACTGCACTTGATCCTTCCCACTGCATTCCCTCATTTCCTAATAAAGTTTAAGTACAGAGACACAGAGCAACCCACTTTCTGCATATACTGTCAGCAAAACGAAATAACTTCTCTTCCTCCCTCTAGTGGCTAAAACCAGGGATTGTTCTGCCACTGATGTGGGAAAACAGTTTATCACTCATCTCTTCAATGTATTTGACATCACCATCAACACAAAAGTAAGTGAAGCTCCATGAAAAGTCTTGGATAGTTCCTGCCAGGTGGTAGTTAGCCAGTAAAACATTTGTTTTGTAGCTTTATAAACATCATCAACTTGTACCAGCTTATATGTGACACATCCATATGACCCAAAGACAGCATTTCAAAGCAGAAACAACTTTATACATAAAATAGTATTGTACATTTATATGTTTGGTAGTGAGTGCTTCAGAAAGCTTAGTGTTAAAATGGAAGGACAACAAAGGCAAGCTGTGTTTTACTATTTACTCATAAACAAAAGCTGTAATTTCTTAATGACTTCAAATCCCTCCTTCAATATATAGATAGAATCTCTAGTCCCCTAACTCTCATACCAACACCTTACCTTCTCACCCAGCTTCCTGAGGGCAGTCAGGATTTCCACCTTCTGCTGTGTGTACAGGTCTCGTCCCAACTTCCCAACCATTAAGTCTCTGTCCATCTGCAGACCAAGGGGAAAGGAGTCAAAAATCTACAAGCTTCCCACTAGTTTCACTCAATAAACAGCATAAGAAATGCAACAGCCTAAATCTATCATCAGTGAGCACAGTACCCATGGAAGTAAGGGACAGAGCTACACATAATCTAAAAGATGGTCATGAAGGTTTTCTGAACATTCTCCAAATACTCTTTGCACCCAACCTCAGCATTCTTCATTTCTCCAAACTTGAATCTCTTCTAATCAAAGGCTGCTACTCAAAGTTATGAATTCACATATCACTAGTACATGGAGGAATCACATTTCATTTAACTTTATCTGACCTCAAGTTCAGGCTAGATCTCTGAAACATCAAGTGCACTCTCCAGCTCCTCAATCCAGCCATAGATTTGTACTCTTCAGATTCTTTATTTGCAGTTAGACTCAGGTCACTGTTAATCACATTTTTGTTTTGAAGCAGCAGGATAGAAGGTAACTCAAGAGATACACACTGTTGTCCCCATTACCTCAATACATTTTTAAAACTGAATGAATTCTGGAAAGAACTTCTTTATCTCCTTATGATGCTGCCATCAAGTTTTCTAACACACTTGGTACTCTCCTTGCAATCATTACAGAATTAAATCAGTCCAGCTCAAATAAACAGTTTTACAGGAAAACAGAAAACTTCACCTCTGCCAACCTTGTCCTCAATTGCCTTGGTTGTTTCTTTGCAAACATCCTAATTACTTCTGGAGTTTTAAATGCTTGGCTGATGGCTGCTTGTATTGCCTGCAAGGAAAAGAACAAGAATGACCAGAACTAATAGGAATCAGAAGCTACAGCTGCATGACAGGATTAACGAGGGCTGGAAAGCATCATTAGTATCCTCTGCATCACTTGCTACAGAGAGCTCTTCTTTTTTTTGCATAACCATGGAAGTGAGATGAAAAAAAATATATGACCTTTATGCTGGGCTTGAAAAATCCACTAATCAGTGCAACTACACTGAGACAGAGCTGTGAAACTTCTCATTACAGTCCAGCTCTTAATTTCTAATCATTTCCAGTGTCTTCCTGATATTGGCCCATCACAAATGGATGTGCTATGCTACCTTCAGCAGGTTTAATGCCCACACTGATGATCACAGCTCTTCTAAGGGTAAGCAGAATGGAAATGATGAGGCAAATATTCTACTATTATTCAAAAACCTCTACTAGTATGATTAAATCTCACCACAGTTGTTTGGACAAATCGTGATCTCTCTGGAAACAAACCCCTAAGCCACAGGAATTAGAAGGAATAAATTGTGCTCTATTTCATAATTTGAAAAGGGAAAACAAATCAAAAGTCTGGAAGTCAGCATAAGATAAAATCAATTAATTAAAAGAACTTAAAAATTACACAGTTGTTCCTAGAGCCTCTTCATTTGGACAGGTATGAATCTGAAACACAAATCATTGATAAGGGCACAGGAAATGCTATTATACTTTCTAACAACGAGGCATGAACTTTATTTCTCATGATATATATCATTCTAGGTTGTCCCTCACACCTTTTATATTAATTTGTATTATTTTATGTTATTTCCTAATATTAAACTTCTGATATCTTTAGTCCCTGCAATTTCCCACATTTTCTACAGTGGTATGATTATAATTTTTCAACATTTTTTTTCTTTTATAATGAAGAGACCTAACCAAGTTTTTATATGTACACATATATTAAGTAATAAAACATTAGATAATATATCTAGCTTTCACACACGCCTAAAAACCATAATGAACCACCTGTATCTACTTTCTGTTCCACTGAGTCCAGGCAGAACATGAACTATTTTTAGCAACACATCATCCTTACCAGTTGCATCCCACTGAGCTCGTCCACCAAAGTCATATCTCCAGACATAATCTTCTTCAGGGAGTCATTGATCTCACTCAGCTGTTCTAGAGTTTCTTTTTTGGTCTCCTCATATTCATCTGCATCTAGCTCCTCCCTAAAGAGGATCCAAGAAGACACATTTTTACTACATAATACAAATGTTCTACCTCGTTTAAAAAACAAAGTCAGAGCAAAACGCAAAATAAAACAGAAAAGCCACAAGATTTTTGAAAGGTGCCACTTTCTTCCACCAACCACTTAAGGAAAAATACTACCACATAAGAGGAAAGCATCTCTTTTTATTACCTGCATTCCTCCAGATCTTGAAGCTGCTGCATTAATCTGTCCAACTGCTCTTCCAAGTTTTGTTTTAGTTTACTGGTCTCTGTTGTTCCTCTTGAAGCCATTTTCTGTTTTCACAGGAAAATTTTAAGCTGTTACATGACACTCCTAGGAGAAAGAATATTTTATTGTTGTGTATCAACAACTTAAAATCTTACTTTAAAATGCACAATGCATCAAGCAAATGACACAATATCTTGGTGATGAAAAATCTAACCAAACACCAAGAGATCCTTGTGGTGGGAATAGAGATGTTGGGCTGGGCCCACAGGATTGTTATCTTTGTAACAGGAGGTAATAACTCAAACAGCCACAGCACATAAAACCAAACAAGTAGCAATTACTGAAATACTGAGGCCTTGCCATAGGAAACATATTCTACCCTTCAACGGCTCCTTAAAAAACTACTAAATAGTTTCAACATAGATAAGCTACAACACCACAGAGAAGTTAATAGAGACAACAACCCCGATGCAGGTGTCTGGGGTGCACAAACACCTTCCATGGCATCAATAGTTGTAGGAAACTAAAAAGGAGGAGGACACCCGTGCTCCTTGTGTACCGAGCAGGAGCCGACAGCCAGCCCAGGGCAGCAGGAGACCCCCGGTCACCACCGGCCCCACAGCCCTTCCCCAGCAAGGTCTGAGGTTTACACCAACGCCAAGGGCTCCAGCAGCCGGAAGAGAGCCAAGGAAACGCGGCCCTCCCCGCTGAGAGGGGACAGGAGGCTGGGGAAAGAGAACCGAGGAGAAGGAGAACCTACCCCCCCTTGCTTGGGTACTATCCGGGTCCTGCCCATCCCCAAGGCCAGGCTCCAGCCCAGCTCTTCCTCCTCGCCGCCCGCAATTGGCGAAGGTGAGTCTGCGCCAGAGCCGCTCCTGCCGCGGAACCGCAGGCACAGGAAGGAGGCCGTGGCCGCCCTCCCAGCCCTGCCCCGGGCCCGGGCCCACCGCCTCACCTGGGGCAGGCCGCGGCGGGCGGTAGCGGTGAGCCGAATAGGAGCGGGCCGCGTCCGCCAGGCGCCGCTTCCGGCGCGCCGGGGCCAATGAGGACACGCTGCGGCCGCGAAAGGACCAATGAGAGCGCGCCGCGGCGCCCAGTGCGGCCCCTCTCTGCGCGGAGCTGGTGGCGCAGCCCCGGGCGGTAAGCGCGGGCGGCTCGGGGCAGCGGGGCCCGNCGAGAACTGGAGCGCTTGGCGTGCGGGGGCTTCCCGGGACAGCCGGTGCAGCGTGAAGCCGAGATTTAGCGGTGTTTATGTTCATATAAGCATGTTGAATAAATATTTATCTCTGATATCTAAATGAGATGGACCAAGGCACGCTCACAATTGCCAGTTTCTCCCTGGAAGCGAACAGGTTGGTTTCCAGAACCCCCCCAACCCGCGGCAGCCACGTACTGAGGGGGGGGTCAATGCAAATACGTGTCCAGTCCAGCTAAGCACTAACAGGAGTGCAAGTAGGACACGCTAAATATTGATAATATTATCTACAAGCATAATGAGATTATATATAAGCCTATATGTAAAGGACTACATCACAAGACACCTCATTTCTCCTTCCAGAGATGATCTGGGATGTTCCACTCTTATGGAAAATCTAAAGCCATTTGACTGTTTGCTTAAGTCTCTGTAAAGAGGTTTTAATAATATTTCATTTAGTGTTTGGCATAAGATAGCATTAATTATTTTAAGACTGCACGCAGTTTTGTGACACTAAACACTTGCCTGCACACAGATCTCTTTCATCTCTGCATGGCAGGAGCTGGGCTGCTCATTTGAACTTTGTGGGCAAGCTGCAATAATTGTGTCAAGCAATGCCAAATAATGTGTAATTCAGCAGAACTATGGGTGTTATTATGCAATAAGGATCGGCAGAGTTCCATATACAGCTCAGGCAGTGGCTGGGCTTTCCTCATCACTGCAACCTAGTCTTTTTCTCTCCTGGGATGTGGACAGTGCCCAGCTTTCCCCAAAGTTAGAGCTGTGGGAAGGTCCTTTCACACAGCACAGATCCCAGGTTGTAAAGATGACATAACAGTGAAGATAACAATGGGATGATTCCTCTGTCATTTCCTTTATTCTCCTTGTTAACTCTGCAGCTGTTTTCTGTGAAAACTGCACCACACAGGATGTCAGTGCAAATTGGGAGACCGAGGTTATGTGCAAACTATTGCATTATATTTATATTCTCAATTTCTATGCAGATCTGAAGCTCTACAAGGTGAGTTTATGACTCAGTAACTGCCTTTTTCTGAAGACTAAAATCAGCTACAGCAGCATGAAAAAGGACATTTGACTAACTCCTGGCAAGGCACTATATATTTGCATCTTAAAATTTTCTGTTATTTTTGCTCTTGCTTTTGTTTTTTTAAAGGAGCAGAGCAACCCTTTTGAAATTTGCAGCATGAGTCACTTTCTTTAGAAAGTCGGGCTGTATGCCTTACAAAAGCAAGTCTAACTCTGTTCCTTGCTTGTTCCCATAGTAACTCTTCCCAGCCGATGTCCCTCTGAAGCCTGTATTCTGAGTAGCACCAAACCCTTCAAATGCTCAACTACTCTGCAGTAGGACAGAATATTTTAAAAGTTCTTGAAAGCACAGAAAAGTACTAACACTTGCAAAATGGAAAGCCTTGGGAGACTTCCTTTCATTCAAGGGCTATTTGATGTTAGTACACAGTAGAATCTGTGATGGTATCTCAGCCCTGTGGTGGCTGCAGACATCACTCAGCTGCTTTGTAAAGGAGACAGAAAGTGAGGGTGACCTTGGGGGATGTTTGCAGGCAGGGATGCTGCAGGAACAATGGCAGCCTATTCAGGGCTCAAAAGGGATGTCTCGGACATCTCACAAACAGCAACTGCAGGAGAATGGCCCATAACATATTCCAGTTTTCATTTGTTCAGGGCCAGGCTAGGGGAAAACATCTTGGCAAGCCAGAATGTTCTCCTGAGGGGAAAGAGCACTGAGAAGCAAAAAACCCACGTAGTGCGAGGAGAAATGAAAGAGATAAGTAGTGAAGTTTCCTCATTTTCACCAACTCTGAAACAACTTTCTGAAAATGAAGTTCAGAATTGGACAGTGCTGTTGTACATATATATATATTTAAAAATCTAATATTAAATTGCAGCTTTTACTACACTTTTTAAAATTCACTATTTTCTATAATTTGTTCCACTGGTACCCCTACCACTTACTTTTTTCCAATACAGAATAGATTGGCTGTTTTCATGTTTAGTCTGTAATGCTCTCTTTCCCACATACCAAGAGCATTAAAATGTAAATAAATCCTGAAAGAAGAAATGTTAACCCTCCTGTTCCACTGAATTTAATACAATAGAATGTTAGTTCTGTAAGTTTTGCTGAAAAGACTCACTGCAATTTAGAGTAGCAGCACTGGGCACTGCCCTAGGGTGTTCTGTTCTCCCCTGTAAGTGATTTCATTTTTAAGGATGTTTGCCTTTATATATAGGGAACTGCTTTGATAATACATAGGCAAGACAAATTTAGGTTCATTTATATGACAGCTCTTTTCCCTATAATGTACCCTCATAGGTCAATGCTCTTGCCTTAACTTAAATCAGTGGCTTAACAAGGTGGCAGTTTGAAGGAAATGTTAATTCCATTTTTTCCCCAACAAAGACACTAGTTTGGTAACGTATAACTAAATATATATTTGGAGTATTACAACCCTGAATTGTTCTTATCAAACATATTTTAAATGCAAATAGAGGAATTGGCAAGAAAAATATTGAGGAAAACCTGGAGTTTTTCCAGATAGGTTAAGGGAGTTTGACCTTCTGATATTTGGTAAACTTGCTGCTTCAGAGGCAAGTAATTAGATTTTTACACCTTATATGAATCTGTCACTGTCTACTTTGACCACTAAGCATATGTTCTGTTAATGTAGTACACTCCTTAGCACACTCACTTTTCTCTACGTCCTTGATTTCTGAAGCCCCACAGAATAATTCTCCTCCTTTCTGCAACATCACACCACTGTTGGCTCAGCTCCTTGCATTGCGCCTCTCTCCAGGGATAACCAGGAGGACTAGAGGCAGTGGATAACACAGTATCCCATGAACAATCACAGCCAAATGCTGACAGAAGGAAAATACAGTGTTCAATTTCATCTTGCAATCTTTTGCTTATTGGCAGCACAAATAAGTAGGAATAACTATTTTTAAACTTGGTCTCTTCTTGCAGTGGCTGGTAACTAGCACCAACATCCTTCCTTGGCTCTGTAGCTGCGAGGAATGGCTGCGGAAGATCCTGACAAGAAGATTGAGGTGGTCCTGGTGGCCTGTGGGTCCTTCAATCCCATCACCAACATGCATCTCAGGCTATTTGAGCTGGCTAGAGACTACCTCCAAGAAACAGGTAGGATGGTGATTTATACCACTCAGAACAGCTCTGACAGCTAGACAAGCAAATGTTAAGGTGGATATTTTGTGGATATGAATGCCTGTTTGACAGGGACAGGTATTTTTGGAAAACTAATTCAATATTGAAGGTAGTGTGTGTGTGTATGTATCATAAAAAATCATGTAGGCCAAATACAGGAGATAACAGTCATATATGTTGCTTATTGCCAATTTTAATGAGCTAAAGCATGAGTTTTGTAGTTTTTCTTTATAGAAACCCATCTTTCTAATATCTTACTAAATCTTTAACTGTGCTGCCTTGCACAATGGCAGAAGTGTGCTGTACTTTTCCACTGGGCTGGCTATTAGAGCTGGCATTGGGGATCTTAAGAGATCCCAGTGAATAATGGTTATGTAATAGTTTAAATACAATACAGTGGAAGTAACATCTGCTCAACCACTCCTCATGTTCTTGTGTGATGTGTTTTTTCCGCAGGAAAATACAAAGTAATCAAAGGAATAATTTCACCAGTAGGTGATGCATATAAGAAGAAAGGTCTGATCAGTGCAGATCACAGAGTAGCTATGGCAAAACTAGCTACGAAAACCTCCGACTGGGTGGAAGTTGATGATTGGGAAAGCAGCCAGAGTGAGTGGTTGGAAACACTAAAAGTTTTAAGGTATTCCTCAGCCAAACCCTAAAAAGTCTCAACCTATAGAAAGATAAGGAATGGTGTTAAAAGAAGTTAGAATAATAGTGGGCTAACCCCAAATCATATGAATAGACCCAGTGATTCCAGAAGTACTATTTATATAGTGTCTACATATCTATAGCTATATATCTATATTTATATAGTATCTATAGAAATAGTATATATATAGTATATACAGAGCATGGTAAATGAAAGATTGCAGCATTAGTCCTAAACGTACAAGAAATGGGCCTGTGAATAATTTTAAACTGTTTTGTTTAAAAGTAGTTTAACCTATTTAAACTATATTGTTTCTTAGGCTTTATTCAATTTTTATGCTGAAAAGATATTCCTGAGGAAGGACAAGAGATTAGAAAAGGGGAGATGTGCTACACAAGCTGCCCCTGGTTGGTTCTGGTTGGGCTGTGCTGCCCATTTGGGTATTTAAAGGCTGGCATGAGAACTGTCTGAAGTAATGCCCTTTTTAAGTTTTACACTTTCTACTCCTTCAGTCACTGCTGCTTCACTGAGGTGCTTCTTTTTAAACTGATTTTTTATAAAAAAAAGAAAGAAACCAACCTTGTAGTTGTTGCTTTGAAATCTTTGCACTTTGACTATTTTATGACCCAGTTCTCCCAAGTCCCTGTTCCAGCAGATCAGTTCATGGATGGCTTGTCTGTGAAAGTACTGCAGGAAGATGTGGGGATAGGTTATTTATAGGTCATGCTCTTCCCTGTATTCTCCTACATCTTTAAAATCTCTAAAACATCTGTTTTGCAGGTACCACCATCAAAGGTTCCTGTCTCCTGATGCCAGTAACAGCCTGCAGAATGCTGTACCTTTAACCAAGCCAGGCCGCAAGAGGAAACAGGAACCAAACAGGCATGACCCTGTTAAGAAGAAAAATCAGAGTCCAGATGTAAAAAGTTAAGTCTGTTTGCAAATCCAATGCTTAATGATACCTGAGATTTCAAGGGAACTGTGCAGATGAGTAACTTTTCCCGATGCTAGTTCCTGGTTCTGCTTTCACTGAATAAGCTGATTCCTTTAGATCCCACAGAATAAAGCTGTGGGCTTTGTAACAAGACAACTAGGGGTAAAATACACAGGACATGAAAAATACTCAAGATAATAGAAATTTGAACTGAACAAGGTCTGACCTACCCATTTTACCTACAGAACTTTGCTTAACTGCAGTTACAGCTGAGAATTTTGGATCCTAAGTTGCTGAAGAAAGAAAGGACAGGATTAAGTCCTGAAATTCAAAATGTATCTGCACACAGGATCATTTAAAATTGTAATTTAAAACTTCATACAAGAGATATAGTGAAATTTTAGGTAGCATTTATTTTGGTACTTGCTTTTAGATCTTAATTTTAGTTCTTTAGCTCAACATGCACAATTATAGGTATTCATATAGAATTTGAACAACCTTGCACAAGGACCATCTTAATCCTCTATATTAGCAAATCCTGACTTTGGACTGACTTCTTCCCTTGAGCCTTTGAAAATGGTTTAATTGATAGTGTTTTAAAATAAATGTATTCAAAGAAAAGACCAACAGCATCAGGCAGGCTTTTTCATATTGTGTTGAAAGATGTGGAAGCTGCAAATCTGTAGCATTATCAATTTTGCTTCCATTACATTAATGTGGTTTCTATCCACATGCTTCCCTAGATTCCCTATAAAACATAGTATGGAAGAGTCCCCTGGAGTCAGGTCACACAGTCTGTGGTTTGGGGGGTTTTTTTGTTGTATTTTCTTTCTTTTTACATAATCCCCTTTGCCCCATGTCCTGTAAAGCTAGCTCCTCTTCTGGAACAGAATGTCAGATAAAGTTTTAAGTACATTAAATACATTTAGGTACATTTCTGTATCCCTTCATACTTGGCTATTCTGGAATTTTCTCTATATTTTCTTTTACTTTGATCCTCTCAGTGATTGATTCACCCCAAGGCTAAATGAGCATTATTAGAGTTTATTTTCCACTCCTTTTGAATAAAGGGACTCCCATGACCTTTTTCAAGAAAATCCTGTACTGAGGCTCCTAATTATAAATTATATACTTGGAATATATATTTTTATTTTATTCCATTGTCTCATCTTAGCTGAAGATACAGAAATTAAATGTTGCCATCAAGTTAGCTAAAATCTGGTGGCCTAAATCAATGTTTCTTATTTATTTTTCTTTTTAAGGTGTCCCACAGGTTAAACTGCTGTGTGGAAGTGACATAGTGGAATCGTTTGGGGTCCCCAATCTGTGGAAGTTGGAGGACATCACTGAAATTGTGGAAAATCATGGCCTTGTGTGCATCAACAGGGCTGGCCACAGCGTGCAGAAATTCATCTATGAATCTGACCTTTTGTGGAGACATAAGAATAACATTCACCTCGTGGAGGAGTGGATCACAAATGACATTTCCTCCACCAAGATCAGGAGGGCGCTGCGGAGAGGCCAGAGCATCCGGTACCTGGTGCCTGATGGGGTTCAGGCATACATAGAAAAACACAACCTCTACAGCCCAGAGAGTGAAGACAGGAATGCTGAGGTTGTCCTGGCTCCCTTACAGAAACACACAAGTGATTCCAAGAACTAACAGGCTCTCTACAACTACCTTCCTTTCTGCTGTGAAAATAACTACAGTTGAGCACAGGAAAATGTGGGGTCTGGGGACTGGTTGGTTTGGGTTTTTAAGTAGTGGGCTAATTCTGTGGCTTTAGTACATATGTAGTTGCTGTTGAGGTTTGGTGCACTCAGTAATTGGACCTACACAACCTTTTTTAACTCCAGTAAGAAGATTTTCACGTTGGAACATTTTGTCACAGTTGAGTGAACTAAGTATAAGAATTCACGCTTGCATATGAGAATTACAAATTAACAAACTAAAGGAACAAAGATGTTCTGATTAGTTTTAACTCAGACTGCTCTGACTGCTGTTTATAAAACACAACACAAATATTTTTAATAACTGATGGTGTCTTAACAGACAAAACCAGTGAATTTCAAAATACAGTACTTCCTGGTGGTAAAATTATATCTATAATTTCTTTTAAAAATGCCAACATGTGCTACACCTCAAAAATTCTTTAGCTCTATCCTGGAAGGGAAAAACTTACTCCTGGCTGAAATGGTGCTAGATATACCCCCCCTTGAGCTGCCTGCCTTTCAAACATCCAGCCTGTTTGTTGGCCACCATGCAATCTGCTCCCAGAAATGCCTTGTGCTTTACTGTTCCATTCATATTTCCAGAGCAGTGCTTTATGCTCAGTGCTGTTTCTTATGCAAGGACAGCCCTACTTCAGAAACTGGGTTATTGCCATTAATTTAGTGGATAGAAATTAATAATAGTGTCATTGCACTGATTTGCAGAGAGTTGTCCTTTTATTTGAAATAATAAATGAGCTTTTACTTTTGAGCCAAATGTAGATAGCCAGAATTGTTTTCTGTGACTGGACTTGAGAAGAAATGATAGGATTTCAGACATCAGTGAAATGTTTTTCTTTGCTGGATATCTGGCTGTGAATCTAACAGTATATTGCCTGTACTGTGTGAATATAAACTCAAGAGGTACTGTGAATGTCATAGTGATAAATTCTACCTCCTTTTATTTGCTGTCATCCCATTTGTGTTTGGGTTATGTGCCTTATTAAAAATATAAAGGCTTCCAAGATGCTACTTAATGGGTCAACAGGTCTTTCATACCATCTCCTCTTACAAGATGACTCTCTTCACATTTCTCAGATCAACAACTCCAGCAGAATGAGAGGCTCTCAGGGCAGGAGGCCTAGGTGCTGTTGGGCAAGTGTAGAACCAGGGATGTGTTCCAGGGTCATAACCATGACAATCCATCATCCTCCTTCCCTGGGCAGGGGATCCCCAAAGAGCTGAGGCAGAGGTCTGGGCTTCCCCAGGAGTTTAGGGGGAGTCTGGAAGCCAGGAGCCAAACACAGAACAACAGGGGTGGCCCGAGGGGCTGCAAGGCTTGTATAAAACCCAGCAGGGGAGTCAAGACACTGTTGGGAAAACCTGTAACCCACAGTGGAGCTAGAATCAGGCATGCAAACTTGGAGCCCCACATGAAATTCTGCAATTGCCATACACTAGAACATCTGTGATGTAGAACAGCCTGTAAAGGTGGCTGCCTGGGAAGAATCTACAAGGAGATCTGTGTAATAAAATCAAGTCACAACTCGGAATAAGTCACAAATTAGAAGTGCATCTGTACCAGAAAGTAGCATCAAGGATTTCTAGGTTTTTTTCTTGGAGATTCCTGCATCTGATGTGGTCAGTTTGCCATTTTTTCCCCTAGAGCTCAGGCAAGCTTAACACAGTCCTTCAATAATCAATAATAGTAATAAAGGCACCAAAGGATAAATTATGCCCCCCGTGACACCTTAGCAGTCAAACTGCCAGAACTGAAGATAATTATTATTGGAAGTGTGTAGGACAGGACAAAATCTACTCTCTTGCTCACTGTCTTTATGACAGACAAGAATAGATGGCAAAGATTTCTTTTCAGCACTCAACCTGTGTGTTTCTGAATAAACAGAGCAGATCTTTCTGATGGGGAAACACCCTATTTGTGTGGTCACTTTTCAGAGCAAAACTGCACTTTAAGTCTAGGGTTATTCTTCTAAGTAATGCTGCTGGTGTGTGTTGGTGCTCTTGTGTAATTCTAGAGAAACTGCATATTTAATAGGATGTTTTATAAAGCTTTGGTCTTCAAACAGTTACATTTCACTGGGTTTTAATGTAGTTTTGTGTGATGGGTCTTTGAATAAAATAAATTGCATGTAATATGCTGATTTTAGTCATTTTGTTATTAACCAGAAGGGGTGTCTGATGACTGCATGATTTTTTAAGTAGGTAGAATTATGTCAGTGCAGTTTTGTCTATACAAAACAGAACATTGTTCAAAAATTATACTGACAGCTGAATATGGACTTTTTGTTTTACAAAACACAGGCAGTTCTTTGGCTGAGCCTGAAATAGTAACCCCAGTACCCTTTGTAAGCCTTAGTTTGAGGTGAAGAACTGATTTACAGAAAGAAGTACATCACAGACAATCTGCATAATCTTATATTTCAATTAAAATGTTATATCCAGGCTTTTACACAGAACTTCTCCAAGTACTGATTTCTCTTTACTTGGAAGGGTCAGTCGTATTGCACCAGTGCTTTACTATCATAACCTCACAGCAACAAATTATGGGTGAAATGTTACTATTTGGGTCCAGGGGAAACAATCCTTTGCATTTCTCTGCCATTTTGGGTTAGGATAAGTTAGAGAACAATATCCCATCTGCAACAGGAAACAAGCTTTGACGTCCTCATTTCCTACTCGCATGATTCCTTGAGTCATAGGTCAAACTGTCAGCTCCAAAAGTGGAGCTAAAGTTCAGAGAAACTTCATTTTCTCTGCAAAATACTATCTTAATTCAGCCCAACCTGAGCCAGTAAATAGATAGTAGTAACTACAGGTGAGTTTCCTCATTCAAGATTCAGAGTAAGAAATTCCCTGTGGTAGCAACACAGTTGAGATTTCCCTTGGCCATTAATTTGGGGTTTTTCAGCTACTCATCCTCTTTTCCATCCAGGAAAACTGATAAATACAGAGCTACAGAACTGGGAACAGAGCTCAGGCCTCTGGATCTGCTGTCTCATCCTTTACTGCTACACAAACTTTCTGTCTGGTAAAGCATCTGAGAAAATAAAGGATTTTTTATATGTATATTCATTTAACTAGGATATAACAACAGCATTAAAGAAACCAGGACACAACTAGATAAACTGTGGCACTGTAGAGCTGTGTTGAGTCACATCAGAGAGTCACATACAAACAAGATTTGTCTCTCATTTTTCTGTTCTATCTGCTAGATGCTGACACTGCTTATTATTCACTCCAGACATAAAGCAACAAGATACAGCACTTATCTCTATTACTGTGTCAGAGGTGCTGCTTTAAAATTGGCTGCTACAATACCATGCACAGCTTAGCAGTCAATCCCTGTCTGCTCAAATACAGCAGGTATTTACAGTGGGTAAATGGCTTTTTCAACAAATAGGAAGATTTCAGGCCAGAAAGAAACAGATCTAATAAAGATGCAGGGAATTTTAGTAGTGCCAAAGTCTGTCCATGATTCCCTTTAAAGTATATAAGATGGACACGAACAGTTTAAGCCACTTTTTGGGTTGCATTGTGACTCTTAGGCTATTAACATTTGCTCCACAAAATCATTTCAGAAACTGAACTTTTCCCTCCAATGCAGCTGGAGCTGATCTACAAATACCCTCTCACCTATTGGCTCAGCAATGACACCCTTCCCCTCCAGCAGAAGGGCTCTGGGATGTCATCCCACCCACAATCTTCCTTATATAAGGCCTGGTTGGGAAACTACTGCTTCATTTTTGGTTTTTAGTCAGAGGTTGGCTCTATCTTCCTCCTACGGTCTGGCAATGCCTGTGGATTTCAGTGGGACCTGGAACCTCATCAGCAGTGACAACTTTGAAGGTTATATGGTGGCCTTAGGTAGGTGAAAATCCCTAATTCTATCCTTCCTCCCTTCTCCCAGAAGGGTCTTCCTGAATTTTAAGAGGCTGAGTTCTTCTAAAACCTAGATATTACTGAAGCTCTTTGCTCTGGAAAACAATGGAAGGATCTTGGTTTATTCAAAAATAGAGAGCATTAACTATAGTTTAGCCTCTCACCCAAGTGTCATTGCAGCTTTTGGGAATTTCTCAACCTAATGCTGGTGATAAGTCAAATTTTTGCATAGCTTTCATCAGAGACAGGGAAGAGTTTGCCCTGTCCATTAAATTTCTCTTGCTTTTGAGCACAAACTTACAGAACCTATGTCGAGGGTTAACCAATTTTAAGTAAGCAAAAAAAAGTGCTTTATTTGCCACTTCCATGTAGTTGTTTAGCTCAGTGTCATTTACCCTTAAACAGCTTACAAACAGCTCCTCTCACTACTCTAACTTGTGGTAAGTCTCTCTAACTGTCCCTTTTCTGGAGTGTTTGAAGCTAACATCTTACTTTGCTCAGGTCTCCTATAGAGAGAGATTAACAGTGCTTTATGGGGAACTAAGAAAGTTCTTGGTAGTTTATCAGCTTCTTTGTACAAAGCTCCTTAGAGACTGTGATAACAGGCAACCTTCTGTGCTTCCTTCTCTTCTCCCTGCCTCTCACACCCCCTCCTGCCTTTTTGACTTGTGTAAAGTGATGACCAGTAGTGTCCCTTGTTGGTTATTACAGACACAACTAGAATAGAATCAATTTTCTGGCTGTATCTGTGCTGGGTGATCTATTTAAATTGTCTAGTTGGTATCTCTAACATGGTGAAAGAACTCTTCTCTGTTTCTAATCTTGCTGTATTATCAATCAGAAAAAAAGAAAGGGTGAGAATAATGAGAATTTATTCCTCAGTTTCCTAAGTAATGTACTCTTAATGTGTTAATGTCCTCAAATGGAATAGCAATTCTGTCTGTTCCTTGATATAAATATTGTCCAGCTAAGTAAAGAGCTTTTTAAAATGAAATATAACTACCAATCTTGCAAAAAAAAGCCAATTTTTTTTCAGTGTATAATTTGGGGAACTTACTTAAAAGTAATGGCAAAGAATCCTGTTGCTGATTTACAACTTCTCTTGAATTACTCCTGCTTGGTTGCCAGTATATTGAAAAAAATGAGGACTGAAATCAGTATTATAACTATGCTAAGGCTTAATATGTGTGGCCATGGCCAGTACTGAATTCAAACCCCTCTTTGCTAAAATACCTGGAAATCATGTAAAAACTTGAGTGGCAGATTCTGGCACTTCTGTAGCACTTAGTGTAAGGAAGTCCCACTTCAAATACAGACTGCACAAGGAGCCATAGAGTTCAACACCTGGCAGCTCAACACACCCTGTCAAGAAGATCACAACCCCAGCCTGCATGAAGGGAGAAATTTCTAGTGGTCCTATCAAATGACAGTTTTAATCTGGGTGATGAAAACAACTACATTAATAAACAGCCCCTTGTTTTACCCATCCACCTTCCTGAAAACTGAGCTATTGGGGTGCAATGTAGTTCAGTTGCCTGCCACATGGATGGCCTAAAGACACTAATGTTTACTAGAGAAATAGAAGCAACTTTAGAAGCATTGCTTTAAGCTCAGTATTACCAAGATCATCAGGATTCTGTTAAAGGTTACAGATGGTTACAGAAAACCAGGAAATCTTTTGACAAGTGTGATGTTTTCTAGTTGCACTTAAAAAGTGTTAATAGCAAGTGGCGTGGCCTGAAAACAAGCCCAAGTGATTCATTTTAGGACTGCTCTTCATTTTACCCTATTTAAAGTACAGGGTGCAAAGATCTCTTGTTAATTCACATAATGCCTTTCCTCTGACAAAGGATGAGAACAGGCATTACCTATTCCCTCTAGCTAAGCAGGGGGCAAGTCTGACACTATGCCTGGGGTGTCTGTGTGGGGGAAACCAATTCTCCCTGAGTCATATAGGACTCTTCTGACTCCAAGTTGTAGAAATTTTGCATAGGAATTGTGCAATAATTGAGTTAAACTGGTTTCCAAAGAGTAAAATGTACAAGAAATGACTTATCTGTGTAAGATGCAGCTTTAAACAAACCCCAAACCTCAACCCAAACAAACCCCTGCACAGCAGGAAGGTCAAGCTACCTAAGAAATGCTTCTAGTAGTAATAAAGCTAAATCCTGGCTGTCAAAGTGGCTGCTGATAAAGACAACTCTGACCCTTTTGCCTCTTGTCCAAGGTATTGACTTTGCAACACGCAAGATAGCAAAAATGCTGAAGCCTCAGAAAGTGATCAAACAAGATGGTGACTCATTTTATATCCACACCACAAGCACGTTCAGAGATTATTTGCTTGAATTCAAAGTTGGAGAAGAGTTTGAAGAAGATAACAAAGGCCTGGATAACAGAAAATGCAAGGTAAGATTGAATACCTAAAACCAAGAGGCCATGACAAAATTAAGATGCCATGATCAGCTACTTGAGCTGAAATTGTTTCAAGAATACTGTTTGTAATGCAATGCAGAGGTCGGAGCCTGAGTTACAGACAAGGAGTTTCCCTTTCCCTCAGGAGCAGCATTTAGGTCCCTTTTTATCCAGCAAAAAAGGACATTGGCTAAGAAAACTGAGACACAGATATCCAGAAACACCTTTTTTGTTTCCTCTTCCACAGAGCCTAGTTACCTGGGAAAATGACAAACTTGTCTGTGTCCAGACTGGTGAGAAGAAGAACAGGGGCTGGACTCACTGGCTAGAAGGAGATGACCTCCACCTGGTATTTATTTCAGATTTCTAATTCTGCCTCCCCAAAATAAGATCTATAAAGTGGTCACAGTGCACACAAGTCTACTTCTAGCTCTGTGATATTTGTAATGGATGCTACATAGTGAGCACGTGCTGCTTGGATTTTAGTTTAGCTGGAACAACTTCATCGTTTCACTGTAACATTTATTAAATTCAGAATGTTAAGGTTATGACTTATGGCAGCAGGGTGGTGGTCACCAGTCATGGCAAAGGATCCATGTCACTTTTAGAAGCAGTTCCTTTGATTACTCTATACATCTATATTCTTGTTTGTTGTTTGGTAGGAGCTTCGTTGTGAGAATCAAGTATGTAAACAGGTCTTCAAGAGAGCCTGAAGATGTGAACTGGTTCCTACCTGGAGAGACAGCTACATACAGGAGTCTGTGCACCCTCGTGTCCAGTGACAGCTGTATGGACAAGAACTGATTCCTTGTACTTACTTATTAACCCACATGGGCTGATGTTCCTGGCTCAGGAGATAAGTCTGCTCTTGCCAGTGTTAAAGATCTGAGTTTTGCTAATAAACGCCCCAAACCCAAACTAATCTTATGTACCTGATTTCTAAATGTGGTTTTGGAGGGAGAAAAAGCACAACGCAAAGCAGAAGTGATATGGCTTGGGTCTCAATTTAACTACCAGTCTAAATCACAACAAGGAAAACTGCCTATTCTACAGGTGCACACCAACATCAAACAAAACAGAGGGGGTATCATGGCAGAGAAGTGAAAATAACAACAAAGCAAGCAGACAACCAAGGATACAGATCTACTATTCAAAATGCTTCTCTTTAAGATGCAGACTAATCATTAACTCCACTTGCTTGTATCCTAAATACTTTGTTCTCAAAATAATTAAGTTCAGCTTACCAGAGGAAACCAGCCTGTGACTGAATCCCAGAACAATGAAGACAGATCTGAGTAATCCACGTAGATTCCAGTCTGCAAAATAATTGAACAAAGTTAAGATTTATTTACATACATCTGTTGCATCAGGTTCAATGTTTTTCTTTTCAGCCTTGTGTAAAGTTGCCTAGCAAAATAGGCTTTATTCTGCCTTGGCTAAACACATGTAAGTGGTCACATCAATTTGACAGTTACATGTGAAATGAGTTGCTGCATGTTGCTGATAACACTGGGATCTTATCACTAGTGAAATCAGAAAAGGTTTGATAAGCTTAGTAACTTAATTACTTTACAGGGGAAAAAAAAATCTAAAGTAATCCCTGATAACATCACCTTTCTGATACTTCTTGGCAGTTCAGAGTTCTGAAAGCTACCACCAGAGGCAGACAAAACCTGTTGCAGTGTGGAGGGCTTTGTTAGATTGAACTCACCCCCTAGAATTAATAGAGGCCTGTGTAAATTAAAGCTAGTTTCCAAAATATGAAGGAAACAACTAATGTTCTTTACACAGTCAGGGAAACCTGGGGGATCAGCAGTGAAATGCCTGGTGTTTATTCTATGGATCCTGACAGTGTCTCCCTTCTGTAACTAAGTACTTCTCATTTATTGGAAAACAAAATTACTGTTACCATGTTATTCTTATTTATATAAGAAATCCATGCAGCAGACCTACTCTGTCAGCTCTATCAGCAACAGCCACACAAGCTCCACTAGATGGCACCTCTGGAACGTGTTGCACCTTTGTTTAAATGGTAGAGGTTCCTAAGAGCAGCATCTCAAGTGTTAAATACTGCAGATACTCTCAAACCCCCCAGATTTTAAGCTGTGCACTCCATTAAGATGTTCATGAGAAGTAACAGAGAGGCAAGGATGACCTTAAGAACTCTTAGTACACAGAGAGACTCCAAGTAACAATCAGAAAAATGAAACCTTAGAAACTTTTAGTCATACAAGTGTAATAATTCAGTAGTAAGGCTATTAGCAAGCCCTTACTTTAGAAATACAGAAGAGTTACTATCAGCAGGGATATTGCTTTTCTTATTGCTACCTTCCTACATCAAATTGCTGATTTGAAAGCAGGTAATGCTGTGCAGAACCTGCTTGAAGATGCTTTGGAGATCTTGAGGGTGAGAGAAGCTACTACAGTGACCAAACTGCTTATCCTAATTTCATTCACATGCCAACCAATTCACATGCTTTCACAAAATACAAATTAAACATCTTGAAATGCAACTTGAAAAAAGGGAGCAGCCACATCTTCTAGAAGAAGGGGAAAAAAACCCCAAAGAACAAAAATAAGACAATATAGACTTTGCAAAGAAAATATGCACTTGAGCTTTAGAACTGAAGGACAAGAACAAAACTCCCCAGAGAAGTAGTTGAAGGGTTTTATTCAAAGGTGTTTCAGACCAAATATTTGACATTATTGCTTTGATGGTGAAAGTTTTTCATCAACCAGCCTCTAAGGTTTTTTAGTGCAAGTGCTGACCATGTGTATTATAAGGATTTTAATGTCTGCCAGCTGCATGTGGAAGAGCTTTATAGAGAGGAGAGCAGAAATGTGTTGCCTTCTGGGTTCTACAATTAAAATAGACAATAGAAAACCAAAAGAACAGTCAGGATTCAGTCTCAAACATTTTCTGTGATATTAAAAAAAAAGTTAAGTGAGTGATATATAAAAATGTAAGGAGTCATATCACAGAATGTAGTTTGTTATTATTGTTTTTAAAAGCTGGTCTTTGTGACAAACTTCTACAGGCTACTTTTAAACAGAGCATGTAACTATTTTCCCTGATGTCATCAGAAGTACCTTTAAGGTTACTAATTCTCACTCAAAAGCTTTTAAGACAAATTTGTGTGTAGTCTCCTAGTAATTTTCTTACATACTATTCAATGACTATGTAATACAGAATAAACCAACATTTTAGCATAAGAACAAAGCAAGTAAGACTGTGTAAAAGCCTGTGCTTTGGGTTATAGCCTCAACTCCACTGGGAAAAAAAACCAATCAAATCATAACCCCAAGAAAATAAAGAAGCACAAAATGAACCATAATCTAAAAAACAAAGGTAACAATACACATATTCTACAAAAAGACCAGCAATGTATATTATGATCCTGTTATTTACAAAAGAACGTTTCCCATTCTGGGCACCTTGGTTAAGCCATCAAAAACATTGTTTGTGTTCAAACACCTTTATATCAATAGTTTAAGGAAGGTACATACAGAGACACGAGACCAAATACTCTTATCTGCCTGATTTTAAAAAAATCTGATTAACTGTATAGCTTTATAACTATTTGAAGTGCTCATGGAAATACATCTTAATTCTATCCCTTGTTCATACAGACCAGTTTGCTCCTATTTTAAGAACATCCTGTTGTCCCCCTTTATGGGGTTCTTTCCCTAGCTGAGTCAAACTCCACAGCACCACAGAGAGCTGTGATCTTATTATTAGTGACTGTTCATCCTGGGGCAAAATCCTGCTGATGCAACTCCCATTTTTTGCGTTCTCTTCCCAAAAAGCAACTTCTCAACATCTTTTTCTTTTTCATCTACATGTATTATAATCAATGAAACGAGCAGAGCTGGAAGGGAGCATCCAACTCCCTGAGGGTCACCAGACCCTGGCTGGTTTGTTCTCTAGGTGAGTTTCATTTCAAGGGTGAGGGATAAGAAAGAAGAGGAAAGTATTATCTTTCACAAAAATACCATTTTGTAGTATAAGGGAAGAACCAGGTACAGAAAAAAAAATGCGTTTTTACAGAAGAAAGGAAAAAAATACCTCAGGTTCAAAGTGTACTTAGAGGAGGCCAAGGCCCAGTGCCCTCTGGGGACTTTGTGCCTTTGTTTTCCCCCGGTACGTTACACAGGCTGTAATAATCAGACAAAAACCCCGTAGCCTCTTAATTCCCCCTCAGCGAGGAGTGAACTGACCTCTTAGAGGAGCGGGGCACGTACAGGCCCCCCAGCAAACGGGAGAGCCTCCAGCAGCCTGACCCCAGCTCGGTCCGTACCTGCGGGGCTGCTCCCGCCTCCGGGCAAGCGGCGACACGTCTGAGGGGGGAAGCAGCTCCCTCCTTCCCGCCCTTTTCCCCTCCTCTCCTCTCCTCTCCCCTCACGGCCCCACCGCCTCGGGCCCGCTCTTCCCGCCGCTCCCCTCAGCGCCCCGCGCGCCCCTGTTGCCATAGCGCGCTCGGGGCGCCCCCTCTCCCGCCGCCACGACGAGACGCGGAGCCCCGGCCCC
>VYZX01012728.1:150778-183333 GCA_013401335.1 Brachypteracias leptosomus
CGCGGCGCGGCCGCCCCGGAGATGCCCTTGTGAGGAGCCCCGCGGGGCTGAGGCGACAGGAGAGCGCTTCCTCGGAGCTGCCCCTCGGCGGGGCAGAGGAAAGCGCCCTCCCTCCGTTCACCATTAAGAGGAAGGCGATGGAGGAGCTGAGCACGGATGAGGTGAGGCTGCGGGGCCCGAGGCCTGAGGGGCGAGCGGGAGGCGCCGCCGGGCGCTGCGGGGAGAGGTCTCCGGGCTGTTCTGGGCCCTCTTCCCGAGCCCTGTTGAAGCCTGTGTGTGGGGAGGGGTGATACTGGGGGCGCTCCGCCTTCACCCGGGGTCTGTGCTCGGTGTTTGTCGTGTGCCCCCTTTCTCCGCGCTGCCCCCGACCTGTGACCCGCGGGCTGGTCGATGGGGTCGAATTGCTTCGCTCCTGGTTAATTGTTTGTTGTCTGCTTCCAGCTGCCAGGTAGCCTTTGTCTGCGGGATGTCTCCTTTCAGTGTTCGTTTCTGGGTGTTCTCTCTGTGTGATTTTTAACGCACCTGCTTTTTAACATAGTAAAACGCTTAAAATCTTCCTTTCTTAGACTTTACTGAGAAGCAAGGTGTATGTGTGTGGTCTTATATTTAATATAAGTTTTGTCTTGAAACACCTTGATCCAGGCTTGCTATTTTTCCAATTCTTCCTTTGATTTACTTTTTTATTCAACCTCTTGTTCTTTCACTGAAGAGTTATATGTGTTACATTGTGATTGACAAGCCTCTGACATGGGATAATATGAACTGTTTCTAGTTTTTAAAGGGTGGTGTTTTCCTTTTTATTAAATATGGACTAAGGTCTTGTGTTGTGTTTGTACATTGGAGGACTCCCAGATGAATTTTGTTGAGAACCTATCAGGATATAGAGAATTTCTCACTATCCGGTGTAATGTCCTGATCATGTACAACTTTAAATCTTCCCCCATCTCTTTAAAATAATAGTTTAGTATTAAAGTGTGTTGTCTGAATATGAAGTGTATTGTATTAGACCAGCTGTAGCACAGACTCATTGCTGTACTTAACTCCAGGGAGGATCAAAATAAGTTATTTTTGTTCCATGCCATATCTTATAACAGGATTGTAGAGCAAGGTGGCTGCCATTGTCACTTAGATGTGTACTCCAAAGAGTTATGGCTTTGATTACGTTGTATATCATGATTTAGCAATCCTACTGTGTTGCAGCAGAAATGGGGAGGAGATATTCATGGTGTTTGCTTGGTCCTCACACTCTGTGGAGTCATTGAGTCCAGCTCCCATGGTGGGGAGAGTGGGATAGGAACTAGTGTTGTGATTCCTGCTGTGAAAACATCTCCAGTTTTATAGGTGTCTGTCATGAGTACCTTGTTGACAGGCAGCTCTCTTCCTTGTTGAACTGCATCTGATTATGAGGTGTTTTATGATTAATTTCAGAATTATTTAACCTATGTAAAGCTTGTTTGTGTCACTGCTTCAGCAAATTCCTGACATCATCCAAACCCCTGCATCATGGAACTGAGGCTGCAGAAAGGGAGTTCTCCAGTAGGGACTCTTCTACCTTTTCTGGCAAAACGTCTCTCTCAAGTGACTCAAGTTTTTCCATGGTACAGCTCAGCTAGGGCCAAAGCTGACTGGTCTCTTAGGTGATTTTAGTATTTTTTAATCTTACATCATTTTAAGAGAGTCACACTGTCACTTTTTATTGTTGGTGGACCCCTCATCAGTCAGAGCCAAGTCTATTTTATTTTAATATTCCTCCACATCTCTACTTGGCGCAGTGGATCCTGGATCAGAGGTGAACTATATGGGGAAAAAACAACCTTCTAAAATACATTATATGTGACTTCTATCTTTTTATCTGGCAGTGACTGAAGGAAAAAACCCACTTAAGTAAAGTTGAAATTAATGGCAAGCCTCTTGTAGATTAGATGATCTTCTTATATCAAACCATTATTAAATTAAACATTAACAAATTGCAACTTAAAAAGGAGTCAGATACAATTGATAATGACTTTGGGATGATAGGGTGTATTTTAGCTTCAAGAAGGTATTTTCCACTGCTATCAACAGTGTCTCTCACTGGTATCTTCTCAGTGTTTACTTTGTTAAAGCATTTTAAGCTGTCATTCACTACAGACCACACTAAAATCTTTAGGAAGGGAGAAAAGAAAATTGCTTTCCAGTGTGTGAATATTCACATGAGTGAAAGACCAGAATGAGGACTGCATAGAAAAAAGCAGAATCAAGCCAAATGTAGCATAAAGTGGGAAAGAATGATGTGAACTTAACATCTTTTAACATTTACATGATTTTTGAGTAGTTTAGTGAGTACAGGACATGACCAGTGTCACCAGAAAATAAGCATCTTAAACCAATTTAACATGCTCTAGTGAATACAAGAAAAATAAAGCTATCCATTCAAATTACTCTTTATTGGACAGATTTGGAACTCTTCTATGATTGTGGTAGAATAAAAAAATTCCTTAGAGTCTCACTAAGCAGTTGCCACTAAAACATGTTGATAGATTCTATTTATTTATTTTTTAGCTACGAGTGTGTGAACTTGAGGACCAGTCTACCTGGTTGTGTCTTTATTGGCCTGCTGCAAAATTAAATTATCAGTTAACTCTCTTCCCATCATCTTCCCATCATCTTCCCATCATCTTCCCAGTTTGGTCTTAAGGCACAAGGGAATTAACTGGAATGTGTGCACCAGTTTTATGCTGTGCTCTCAAACTTCTCTTTCAGCCTGCACCTTTGCCTTTCTAGCATAATTCCTTTGTTTCTCCCCCTTTTTTCTCTCTTACTGAAAACTTTTTAATCTTAGATCAAATTTCAGATTTCTGTGATAATAAAATGTGGTGTAAACCTAGAGGAATATGACAGCTTGGGGTATCTAAGAGCCAAATCTGGTCCTTTACGAATTGCTAAATGTACCCACAGTTGTGAAAGCTGTCTCTTTCAGTGGAAAAAATAGAGTTTATTTATATTCTAATGTTAATCTGTTCACCAGTAAGGAAGTATAATTTGCCTATCATCCTTAAAGGGGCAGGGTAAGGATTGTATTTTAATTAAGTATTTTAATTGCATCATCTTACTTAAAAGCTGCTCAATGTCTGTGCAGATTTCTCTATTCCATGCCCTTTTCAGGGCAGGTAACAGTTACAGTCTGGGGGATTGGCCCATAGGGAGGTTGGGTGGTTGATGGACTAAGAGTGACAAATCCAAGGCAGACAGTTCATCTTAGTGCCTTCCTGTTTTGACAGCAACAATTGCAGCTGGTTTTGCTGTGAATTTGGTGTTGCTCTAGCCTAGCACTGTAGGTGAGGGACTGTGAGCAGCACAGATGACCTCAGGTATCTGCTTGAAACTGGGAGATGAGAGGTTTGTGCAAGTCATTCCTTGAGAGGGGTTTGACCTTGTTTGAGTAACCAACGTTTGGCTGTAGTCAAGAATAAATTCATTATGATATTGATCTATGCCTTTCTCCTCACATATTTTCTTCATTAAATCAGATTTGGAACTAGCTGTCAAGGATGAATCCAAAGAGTTGTGCAGATGTTTCACATCACATTTATTTTTCTTGCTTTTTACATAACAAATTTTGTCTTTTTCCCTCAGCCCCTTCTACATAGATGGGCTGTTTGTGTGTGTATTTGTGTTTATTTTTTCTCCATTCCTTCCCACTGGAAAATGTGGTTATAGATCAGTTGGATGGTAAGGAAACAGCTTTTAAAACCTTGATTCAACCCCATAATTAACGAGATTTCAGTTCATCTGGGTTGTTTTACTGACAATATTCTTGGTACAGTTTTGTGAGCCATGAGCACTTTGTGTGGGTTCAGCAATAGGGAATGTGGGGATGGGGATGTGTAGCTGATATTTTCTAGGGATGAGGTAGTTCTGTAGATTTTTCAGATAAACAGCTGGAAAATTAAGATGTGGAGAGAAATTCAGATATTTAAAAAGACCTTTTTACATACCCTGATATGTACAGCTTCTACTTAAGGCAAAGCTAAACTATTTACTTACACCATAAGCTCCCCTATTTTGCTGTACAAGCAGGAGGGATTAACACATTCTAATCATAGCCCTTTTTTTCTGTCTTAAGAAGAACAAAAAAAAGGATTTATTTTCTACCTACCTTCCATGTTCATGTGGTGACACCTGTCATGTAGCTCCAGACACTGTTTTCCCACAGTTTTTGAAGCCTGATTTAATTTGATCTGTTCTTCCTCCTGTTGGAGTAGGTTTCACAGGCCATTGAATGGCTGCAGGGCTGGAGTGTAGACATGGGCTTGACACAAATCTTTTGTTCACTCTTTCACTGGCTTGGCAGTTTTTTAGGGTTATGAGCAGAAATGAAAACTGGTAAATTGCATGTAATGCTTGAGTGTCATAATACAAAGAGGGAATAAGATGAATTGCTTGTTTTTACAGGGAATGGCCACCCTCAAATATGGTATTTTTATGTTGTGCTAGGCCTAGTTTGAGCTGGAGATAGAAGCTTTAGGAAGAGACCCCCTGGGGCAGCCTGTGATAGTAAATAATTTCTTTAATGGTTTTCATTTATGCTTCATGTTTCAATTATGAGTTCTATAAATTTTGTCTCTTTATTTCTCATGTATAATGTGAGTGTTATGTGGTCACATAATAATTTTAATAAATAATGTTCAGAGCAGTTTTCTGAAGTTGGATTTTGAAGGCAGATCCTTCCTTGTCTTACTAGTAATGTGCAAGATCTGTTTATTAAACTCTGTGTGGTGGAATGTCTCTAGGTGATGAGAGGATGTTATTAACTGTCTGTTTACTTCTCAAGATGCTTCTGCCCAGCAGATGAGTTGTGTATTTTCAGTGTGTTTCACATTAACAGTCTCCTTCAATAACTTCCAACTGAATCCTTGGCATGAATGTTTTTATTAGTATCAGGTGGTGTGAAATTAAAGCAAAGGTCATGTTTATATCGTCCTCTTTATCAGATTAATGCTGCTTGTTTCATCAAATGCCAAAATAAATGGGGAGCAGTGTTACAGGTTTGGAAATTGCTGAGTGCTAAATGTTCAACTCGTCTTACACAACAACTGGGGGGTGGCAAACAGTGTTCTCCAGTGCAAGTGGCTTTCCAAGGCAGTGAGTAACATATGTAACATCTAAACATCAGTGAATAACATGTGAAATCTAAAGATCAGTGAGTAACGTGTTAAATCTAAACATCAGGAGTGTTTGAGTGGTGTTATGCTGAGCGGAGAAAGGGCAGTAGGACTCTGCTCCATTTAACAAGTTATCAAGTAAAGCTTCTGCAGAATGGATCCCCCTGCCAGGTGGGAGGGCCAGAGGGGAGCCCTGGTGCTGGTGTGCATGTGTCTGTGCCAGCACACCCAGTTATTTGCTGTTCCCTTGTTTCCTCTGTGCAGATTCGTCGCCGGCGCCTGGCGCGGTTGGCGGGGGGACCATCGTCCCAGCCTACGACACCTCTGACGTCACCGCAGAGAGAGACCCCCCCGGGCCCACCTGGCGTGGCACCAGCCCCGGGGCCATCCCATAGTCTAGGCCTAAATGTCCATAGCATGACCCCAGCTACCTCTCCAATTGGTGCATCAGGTAGGCTGGTAGTGATCAAAATTGTTGTGTGTCTACTGAAAGTTGTTCTGCAGCTCCTCATCGTCAGAGCATGGACACTGTCACTGGGGTGGTTTCTGCTGTCACTGGGGTGGTTTCTGCTGTTGCTAAAAGCATTTTCAGAAAGAAACGTTCTAAAATGGTGCATGAAGGTTCTTCTCGTTTTCATTTTATTATTGTTATATAAAATATTATTGTATTTTTCAAATAATAAATCATGGAATTGCTAGGATTGGAAGGGACCTTAAAGATCATCTCGGTCCAACCCCCCTGCCATGGGCAGGGCCACCTCCCGCTAGATCAGTTGCTCACAGCCCCAGCCAGCCTGGCCTTCCAAATGTGCAGGGATGGGGCTTCCAGCACCTCTCTGGGCAACCTGGGCCAGTGTCTCCCCACCCTCCCGGGCAACAACTTCTTCCTAACGTCTCATCTCAATCTCCCCCCCTCTAGTTTTGCCCCATTCCCCCCAGTCCTACCACTACCCAACAGCCTCAAAAGTCCCTCCCCAGCTTTCTTGTAGCCCCCTTCAGATCCTGGGAGGCCCCAATAAGGTCCCCTCAGGGCCTTCTCTTCTCCAGCCTGAACAACCCCAACTCTCTCAGTCTGCCCTCGTAGGAGAGGTGCTCCAGCCTCTGATCATCCTTGTGGCCCTTGTCTGGACACGTTCCAGCACATGGTTAGATAAAGCTGTTTTCCAGGTATCAGCAAACCAATGTCAGTTCAAATGTAGGTTACCAGAGCTTGAAGTTTGTAACACAGTTTAATATTATGGCAATCTGTCAAGGGGGAGAAGGGAAAAATCCCTTTTCAGTCTTGCAACACAGTTCATATTGATTAGTTGCTGGGTCCATTGTAGCAGTCAGTCCCAAGTTCAGTTTTGATCTAGAGCATTAGGCACAATTAAAAATAGTAGTGTGTGATTGTGCATTGTCATCCTAGGAGTAAAGTATTTGCTTTCTCCTTTGTATTACTTTGCCAGTTTCACTCTTTTCTGGACTGAGTACAAATAGGATAGCTACAAATGGTATTTATTTCAGCAGGTAGGATGTAATTCCTCATCTATTAAAATCAGACAAATGCAGAAGGCATAGGATGGTGGGAGGGTTGCTTTGTAGAAAGGTGAAGACATCATTCTTATACATAATACCACTTTTGACCTAAAAAAATTTAAATGATTCTGTTTTCAAGTTGGCTATCTTGGAAATCAGAACAAATTGGCATGTTTGCCAATGTTGTGGTCTTTATCTGAAAACTTCCTGTGCTGTTACTAAGCTGAGAGGTTCACAAGACTGGTCTCAAAACAGATGTCAAGACTGTTTTAAACAGATTTTCAATATCGTAGAATCACTTAGGTTGGAAAAGACCCTTAAGATCCTTGAGTCCAACTGTTTGATGTCCTTATATTGAAGCACCCAGACCTGCACATAGTGCTTGAGGTGATTTCTAACAATTCGACAGAAATATCTTTTTTCCTGATGCTCTTTGATAAGCACACAGAATTCTTTATTTAGCTGCTTTCTGAAAATTGATGTTTTTCCCTTTGGCAAGTACAGCAATTCCCAAGCTTAAATCTTGTGATTTAGTTGCTGCTGTTCTGCAGCACCTAGAAGTGACTCCTTCCTGCCTATTTTGTTGCCTTGTACCCAGAGCAGGACAGAGAAGAGCTATCAAAAGCATTTCCTGAGAAAAGCTCCTTGCAGATGGAATTTAACACTGTGTATTGTCCTCCTGATTATAGACAGCAGCCCAGAAGCAAAGGTGACTCTTTTTTTAGAGAGCAGTGCAGAGGTCACTGCCTATGTTCACTCAGCCTGTGGTTACACCACTATTTTAAACCATCTTAGGTCTGACTCTTGCTGAAAGGAGCATTTCTTGCTGCCTCTCCCTCTGTCCTTAACAACTGTGGTGAGGTGGCTCATGGACTTAATCCAGGGGAAAACTAAACCAGGAAAAAAAATGGTTAGTTTTCAAATAAATGAGGTCTTGATCCATCTTACTGCACAACTGTACAAACAATGATGCCAAGAGAGCAGGAGGTGTGAAAACCTGTCCCTGGAGGTAGAAATGTTCTACCTGGGCAGGCAGGTTTGGCATGGTTTGAAGTGGTCAGATAGCCAAGACCTTGGATGAGTTCTGAAAACAGAAAATCTGCACTGGGCAGCAGCTAATTATACAAACTAGATTGAGCAGAAACAGAAGGTTCCTAGGCAGGGTGGTGTTTGCTTCCTACAGTGCCATTCACTGCAGAAATTGAATAATGTGTGTCTTTCTCACACCAGGGTAAGAGATATGGTTAAATTGGGGAAAAGATCAGGCTACAACCCTGGATTTACTAACCAAAGCATAGGAGCTTTGAACAAAACTGAGTGAAATTTACATTTAGCACGTGGTTTGTGCAAGTTACACACACGTTCTGTTGTCCTGCTGTACCTCAGAGTGCTGCTGCAGGTCTGCAGGTAGAGAACATGGGTGTTTGGACAATCTGCTGCTTAAATTCATTTCTTATTACCAGTGTAAATTAAATTATACCTCAGACATCTTTTCCACTTATTTGAAGATCTGAATGTTTTCTGGATACCAATTTCCAACATAATATAAAGAGTTAAATATAAGCTGTTTTTATACCCAGGGAAGTAAAATAGGAGTTTCAAATGAAGCAACTTTTCCTACCTCCTGTGCTGAATATCTAGTTGTTCTTCAGCAAACTGTCTTCTAAATGGGATTTTTCTGCCTCCTGCAGCTTTGTTCCTGTAAAATGAATTGTTTCAAGACCCAGAACAACTGTGAAGGATGCTCAAAACCAGCTTGTGTCAAAGAGCATAAACCTGACTTGTTCTGTTTTGCTGCTCCCACTGTTAACTTCAGAACGTGTTGCTGCCATAAACACGGGACAAGCTTGCACTTTTCACTAGTACCATGGAACACAGCCAGGGCTGGAATTTAAAAATAGGTTGTCAATCTGGTTTTACACTTCTCACCTGAAACCTAATACTCTTTGGGGAATGTCTTGTAAACTGCAGGCAGAAAAACCCAAAGCAGTGAAATTTTCTGCTGCTGTCTTTTTAAACAGGTAGACAAATGATGCCTTTTTTCCTGCTTCCTTCAAGGACTCTGTTTACTGACATGCAAATACCTGTTATTGATAAAACTATGGTTGCAGCTTGCAATTATTGCTAATTGATTATAAATCATGACTTCAAACATTGCCAGTAGGCATCAATATTAGGAATAGGCTACACTTAAGAGCCCTCTGCACTTAGATGTTTGCAGAACTCATTCAGCTTCCATTGTTATTAAAGGCAAGGCTTTTCCTGGATTAGTTGGAATTATACATATGTTTCCTCCTACCATGCTAGTATATAACACTTCTGAAGAAATCTTCATTGCCAAATGAATTCATCTCTTCATATCCTGACACTCACCAGCCGTGCTCCAAAGACATTATATTGCTCTCCATTTGCTGGTGTTGCACTTAGTGCATGTTGCTTGGACTTCTTGGGTACTTATTTTATTTTTGTGGAGAAGGAAAAGTACTGATAAATTCCCAGTAAGTTGTGGGAGGTTCTTGGGGAAGATTGTCAGAACTTAGATTAGTTTTGTCCTGTATCCTCACCTGAGTTAACTCCATTGCAATGGTCTAGTAAGAAGTCCTGTTCTGATAGGAATAGGATAGAGGGGTTTTGACAGTCTTTTAAGAGATCACTTTGCTACTGTGGGGTTTTTTTAATGGGAGTGAATCTCTGAGCCCTTCATGGATGCAAAATGAGTTTAGTTCTGTGTTGTAACCCAGGTAAGCATTCCTGTATTTCTACTGCAAGGGAGGTAAAAAATGTGGTTATCTGTAGTCAAATGTGAATATTATTAACATTTATTTCCTAATGCATTAAAAGCAGGATTGGAAAGCAGTAGTGCCACTCCTTTTCTACCCAAATAACTGTGTAGTGCCTTCTCACCTCTGTAGTAGTAACCCTGGTGGTGCCTTTTCTCTAGGAGTAGCCCACCGGAGCCAGAGCAGCGAAGGAGTGAGTTCACTCAGCAGTTCTCCATCTAACAGCCTTGAAACACAATCTCAGTCTCTGTCTCGGTCTCAGAGCATGGACATTGATAGTGTCTCCTGTGAGAAAAGGTAAAAACTGCAGCTTGTACAAGCCAGCAAATCCTGCACAATGCTAATCATCAAAACCACTTACACAGGAAAAGATTCTGCCATTTCTCCCTTCCAGCTGTGTTAATGCCATACAGTTTAATGCTTAAAAATGGCACACTGCTTAGACCAGTGTAATGCTTTTTCTAGCCTGGTTTTAATGGGAATTACTGGCCTAAAGTGATAAAAGACAAAGCATTATCTTAGACATTAAATGGTGAGCATGTCTGGTGGGGATAATTCAGCTACTCTAGAAAAGAAAAGGTTATGGGGTGTGAGAGCTGTGGAGTTTGTTTTGCCTGCTTAAGAAATACAGATTTGTGTTTCTTGAATTCAAAATAAATGTAAGATGAGAAGCATTTATCAACTAGTGATTTTAATTGCTGCTTGTGCACGTGGCTATTTCTGTTGTGTTGTTTTTTCTCTGCTGCTTCTACTTAAGGTGACACTTCTTCAGGCAGCATCTTACAAAGGACTGTCTGTGGCTTTCTGCAGTTTAATGGGATTCTTCTCTTATTTCCACTTCAGCATGTCCCAGGTAGATGTGGATTCAGGAATTGAAAACATGGAGGTGGATGAGAATGATCGCAGAGAGAAGAGGAGCCTGACAGATAAGGTTAGTCTGGTTTATGTTGCCTGGATGGAGGAGTGATGCAGAGTTTTAGCTTGTAGTGAGTTTGTTTATCCCTGTATTTTGAACATGTGCCTTCAAGAGGATGGAACCAGCCCTCAGATGTCATCTCTGATCAGTTTCTTCACTGCATTTCCTCATGAAAATTTATGGAAAGGGAAAAAATGTCAAAATTTCCAATATCAAAACTATATTTTGATTATCTTAAATTGGTTTATGAATGAGATTTGACAACTCTGAAGAAAATGGTTTTGTTATATCCTACAAAAGTGACTTGTTAATGCCCAGATGTATTTTTTTAATATGTGGAAAGCCTGAAGAAATATTTCTTAAGACCCTTCTGAAGATTGTTGCAGCTACTTTGTAGAGCAGCTAGAGGTCTACTAACAAAGTACTGCTTCAGATGTTCTGTATTATGCTATGTATTAAGGTTTTCTTACAGATATTGTAAGAAAATAAATAAAAATAGTTAGCTGTCAAGGTTCAGAGAGCTGGTAGAACTCTTAAAAGTAGAGAAAGAAAGAAAAAGTACCAAGCTCTTAATTCACTCCTAAAATTCTCTTGTCACTTGATTTTTAAGGCCCATATGAAATAAAGCCATAAAGAAATGGGACATCAGTGTAGTGAAGTTTCCCCAATTCTTGCAGTGCTCATTAGATGCTATTGTTTATTCCTGCACTGTCAGTAATAAGGTCAGTTGGTAAAAGCCTTGGCTTAAAGCCATGTAGCAATAACTCTGCTGCAGAATCCCTTCCAGTCAGCTCCTAGCTGCAGAGAAGGCACTTGGACAGCTTGCTTTGTGCTGCTGTGAAAGAGAGAGCTTGGAATCAAGGGCAGTCTTGAAGCTGGGAGCTTGGGGGTGCTGAGCAGTGGAAAATAAAATAAAGCTTTGCAAACTTGGTTCAAATCCTCTTACTCCTTTGGAGGTACCAAAAAGTTAAGCGGGTAGGAGAGAGCATGGTCCTCATTTATGAGCAAAAAATCTTCTTGCCTGGTTATCTATTGGAAGTGATGTCAATAATAAAGCTTTCTTTGCTGAAGTAGGCAGGAGAAGTGCTTGAAAACAGTAGAATGCTCGAAGAGTGGTTAAGTCAATAAAATGTATTAATGTGCTAAAATTGATGGTTTATCAAATGATTTGGGGAAAAGCTTTTGAAAAGGGTACAGTGCTGGGAGCTGCTGGAAATCATGGTACATCTAGGCTGAGCTGGTGGCCATTAGGAGGCCTCAAAAAAAGGAAAAAGGAGAAAAAAAAAAGGAGCTTTTTAGTGACAGCCTTGTCTGCATGTTGTTCTACCTCATTGACTTGTTTTTTTTCTAGAAGAAAAGAGTATTTCCATCTCCAAGTATGATGCATAGCAGTGCAATGTGCACTTGTGTTAGTCAAATATCAGAATTTCTTTCTTTTTGGTTTAGTAAATACAACCCTTGCAGGGAGACAGCCTTGGAGCAAAGACTTCTTTCCACCTTTGAAATTCTGTGCAGCTGGGTTGTCTGTTTTGTGTATTATGCTGCTTTTTCAGTGTTGGTGGAAGAATGTAAGGAAGGACAGAGTTATGTTGCTGGCTTGTCATGTGTGTTTTGGAAATGTTTTTCACTCCTCACATTGCAGGGGTAATTACTGCAGTTGTATTTCTTTGTATTCCACCATTTTCTTTCAGGTGCCTTAGGATTGCAAGAATCCTCCCACTGAACCTTTGCCAGCCACTATCTATGGCAGCAATCTTTTCAGAAAAACTAAACCTAATTTTTCCCTTTGAGCACAGTTTAGATGGTGTTCCTTTTTTGGAAGAAAAGTCAATTCTGGAGTCTTTTGTCCTGTCCTGACTTCATTCAAGTGAAAGATGTCTTTATCTTGGCAGAGATTGGAGTGAAGGAAGGACTTGGGGAAACTCACTCCTTCCTGTGCTTTCATTTTGACAAGAAACTCTTAAAATATCTCTGTATAATGAAAATGTGAATCTCTAATTAATTCCTTAAAGCAGACATCATAGGTATCTTGACTAAATTTGCCTTCTTAGTGTACTGGTTTGGAATGTGGTTTGGGAATTTGCTTCATACTGGGTTTGCATATTTCTGCTGTGTCTTTTCTGCATCTCTTTCGTGCTTCTTCAAGAGTTTTTTTCCAAAGAGTTTTTGACAAATGCATCTACACCCTTCATACAAAGTCTGCCATTAAGAGTTAATCTGAAGCTGTTTAAAGAACACCTGCATCTGGCTGGGACTTGACAAATACAATTGCAAATAAGTTGATTTTTTAAAAATTGTGAGGTTTGTTTTTTTTTTTTTTCCTCCTGCTTCAACCAAGGAACCTCTGTCTGGGTCTGAAGTGTCTGAGGAACAAGCTTTACAGCTGGTCTGTAAGATCTTCAGAGTCTCTTGGAAGGACCGAGACAGAGATGTGATCTTCCTGAACTCCCTCTCTGCCCAGTTCAAGCAGAACCCAAAGGAAGGTGGGTGTCTGGACTGCTGCCATTGTTAGGGACTGTTTCACCTGAGTGGCATCTTCCCTATTCTTTATTTTGAGCCTTTTCTCTCTTTGCTACAATGCCAGAGCCACCTACTTGTGGTCTTTGCTCAATTTCAGCATCTGCTGTCAGCAGATGTAGCAGGAAATGGAATCCCCAAAATGAAACCTGGAACCTACTGGTCGTGGCTCCTGTTTTACTCAATTGCTGTGCCCTTGTTGGGTCTGTTTTCTGTTGTCAAACCAGTGTGCTGATATTGCAGCATTGATGGAATTACTATTTTTTTTTCTCAGAAACCTTTTACTGCATCAGTACCCTGTCTTGCACCTTAACAGGCATTTAACAGTTAATTTGATAAACTAAGAATTCCTGAGTATTTTATATTAAAAATATATTTTATGTGTCATATGTATATATGACCAAATTGAAATTCTATTTATGTGTGGGCATATGTGGGGGCTGTGGTTTTTTTCTTTTTATGATGCAACTTGCCCAACTCATCAGCAGGGTGGGAAAACACGAGAGGGACAGACAAGAGAACTTTAATAATCAACAAAACCAACATTAGGTCATCTGTGATCTTTTGTGCTTTTCATAAAAGTTGTGTTTTTGTGTAGCTGTAATTGCAGGATGTAGTTGATGTAGACAGAGTGATGGTTATAACTGTGTCAATTTGGTTTTGCCAAGAGCAGCACTTAATTCTCAGCAGTAAACTGCTTTCCTTTATAGTTGGAATGCCTGGTAATGTTGACATCTCTGGCTAAGGTGTAGATGAAGCAGTAGATGAGGATATTAACTCTCTTCTTTTATTCTTAACAGTGTTTTCAGATTTTAAGGACTTGATTGGTCAGATTCTGATGGAAGTGCTGATGATGTCCACCCAGGCGAGGGATGAGAACCCCTTTGCCAGCCTGACAGCCACGTCCCAGCCCATCGCTGCAGCCGCCCGCTCCCCGGACAGGAGCCTGGTCCTGAACATGGGCTCTAACCCAGGAGGCAGCCCCATGTTCTGTAACGTGGGCTCCTTTGGTTCCAGCTCGTTATCCAGGTGACTTCTGATTATAACTGGATGCTGATTTCACTTCAATGTTGATTGGTAGACTAGGAGAGAGGGAGGGGCATAGCAATGTCCCACGAACAATAAATAGATTCTTTTTTTTCCAAATTCTTCACTCTTTTTCATGTCAATTTTCCACCATTTCACCATTTTTCATTATGTTGCCATGAAAGTGTATTTGATAGGTTAAAGCCATGTAGCAGGTTCCTCCTAAGAAGTATCCTTATCGTGCATCAGTGAAGGCTATGAGCCATTAAAGTGTGTAGATTATGACATAGTTTTATTATTATATTTATTATTATTTTTTAAATTATTATTTAACTTTTATTAGTAGAAAAGAGTAATGTGTATAAACTGCAGAGTTATTACTGAAGATTCATCAGGAGGGCAAGGGCTTCTCTTGCTCATTTGATCTTTCTCACCCATTTTATGCATATCCTAAATCATTGCTTCTTTTTTTTTTTTTCTTTTTCCCGTGTAACTGGTTTAGTCTCTATGGGACTAGTCCAGCTCCTAGTGCCAATTTCACAAGCTATGTACCAATGACTGGTTCATCTCTTACCCCACCAGCCAGTTCAGTTGCCACTCCACCCGTGCCTTCCATTAGTGGCAGCTCCCAGCTCCCAGCAGCCAGCCCCTCCTGGACTCAGCCCTGCTCCCCGAGGTACCGGCCATACACTGTGGCCCATTCTGGAGGCTTTTCAGCTTCTTCCAGCCCACGTTCCTTGAGTATTTCCATCCCATCTAGTTCACCAAGTCCTCCAGCCATGGCTGCTAGCCCTCCAGCCATGCCAGTCATCACCTCCAGACAGAGACCCACATCAATGGGTCCACCTTTGTTTACTGCTTCACCCGGTGCCTCGCGCAGGCGTCCTTCTGTCCTGGGCAGGATTCCTTCTAGGTATTTCACAAGGGTCAAGAGTGTTTAACGTGTGCTGTGCAGGGTGTGCCCTAACCCTACACCTGGGAATAACTGTGCTGAGCTCACCCTACTGACCCCGAGTTGGTTTGTGCTAATAGATTGACTTCCTAACAAGCTAACTTTGCCAAAATGTTAAACCTGCTTCTGTGAGTGTTTGAAGTGCAATGTAACTAGTTTAAAAGTAGCAATATTGGTTTAATTTCCTTCTCCTCTTACCTCTATTCCAGTTAAACTCTTGGCTTTCTGTTCAGTTACTGCTGCTGGATAGTAAACCCGACAGACCTGCTTTGAAATCAGTTTTCTCAGTAGGGCTGTGGTTGAGTTGTTGGAAGGTGTTACTTGCTGGACCATGTTAGGTTTGGTTCCCTAGTGCAGAGATTTAAATTACAGATCAGGCTGTCTCAGTGTCCCAGGCCAAGTACTGCTGCATTTTCTGTTGGCTGCTCCTGGAATCCCCGGTCTCTGCAGGAGGGGGAAACAAGCACACAAGGTTTTGAGACCACAGCTTTAAAGTTCAGTAGCTTACAATTGTAATCTTCATTATTCAGTCATGTCTAAACATTCCCACTTCAGCCATAATTGTAGGTCTCAAAAATTCTTTTAAAATGTTTGGTTTGTGAACATGTGGTGTTTTGGTATGCAAATAACTTGTAGCAGTGTAACAGAGCATGTTAGCATAGTCTTGGTTTTACTAACATGGGGTTACCAATTGGCTGCATGTTTGGAGAAGCTGATTTTTGGCTGATTTGCCACCATTGACTTTTTCTTTTGGCTTAAAGAATCTGATGGCCTTTTCCATTTCTGTGGTAGTATATACGAGAACCCTTTCTCCCTCCTCCTTCTTGCCGTGTCTGATGTGTCTGAGGACAGTAGTGATGAAGAAAATGAAGATGATGATTTTTCTTGTGTCCAGTTTGGGTCCAGGTATTGGAGACAGAGAATGTAACCTGCATGTCTGGGTGCTTAGGAACTAACAGTCTGTGTGGTGTCAAGATTTCTTCAGAGTTACTTGGGAAATGACTAAAGCCAAGGAGGTGACTTGGATGGATTTTGAAGGTGGTGCATAGACACGTGTGATGAATGCTGGTTACTCAGCTCTTTTGGAAGGGATGACTAAGATAAAGAAAATTTAAATGATACTGCCTTTTAGGTTTAACAAGCATGGCTTCTGAAGTTGTTTGAGTGGAACTTCTCATTGACCGTATGAGTAGAAGGAATATTATTCACCTATGGATGTAATTTTAAAGCCAGTGGTACATGCTGTGCATGTTTTCCTGTGGAAAACAGGAAAATGATGACAAAGGTTAACATAAAGATCCAGTGGCTGGTGCAAACAGTATGACTGTTGAAGATTCTTTGCTGCTTGGTAGTCAAGGACTGCTCCTGTAACCTGTAAAGAAAATACACCTGAAAGTTTAAACTGGTCCTTTCATGTGGTAAATAGTAGAGGCTGATGTAGTTGGAACAGCCAGGAATGGAGAGGGAAGAGCAGAATATTTTACTGTGAAAGAGAGACTTAAGAATCATCTAGCAGAGCTGTTTGTGTGATGTTGAGATAAGTGAAGACAAAATGAGATTTGATATTAGTGAGTTGTGTTTGGCAGGCAGCCAGCTAGCTGTGCAGAAAACCCTGCAGAACACTGGATGTGCCAAGGGAAGAAAAATGCTTTTGGAAATGTAAATACAGAGTAGGATCTTCTCTAGTTGTACATTCCAGTGCAGAGTGATGCTGCAATATCTTGGCTGACACAGAAATGTTTTCCCAAAGAAATGCCCCATTCTTTTCTATCAACCCAAACTGGAGAAAGAAAGAAATATTTTATATAAACCCCATGTATTTTAGGAATATTAATCTGAAAAATGATACTTCTGTAGTCTTGCTAGTATCCTGGACATTTTCTATGAGCATCCAGAGCCCTGGTTATGATGGATAGTAATTCTGAGGTGGCCAGTGACTGGCCACACAGCCCAGTAGAGCCAGTTACAATCTAGAGATACAGAAGGGAAGCAAGATGTGAATTTTAAAGGATTGAAGAGCTGGGAGGAAAAGAGCTGCTCCAAGGCTTTGAAGTAGTTAGAGCAAAAGTCAAGGGAAATCTGATTTCTTGAGCCTTCTAAAACGAAGCAGGGTCAAGCCTTTAGGAAGCATCTTGTGATGCCAGACTTGGTATAAGATTGTCTTTTTTTCCCCCACCAAGATTTTCTTTCTGTCTATGATTGTTCCTGTGGTATGTTGGGACCCTACTGCTAAGGTCAGACTAACTAGAAGACCTTCCAGTAGGATCTCTCCTCCATTCCAGTCTTAATTTCAGGAATGAACTTGATAACACAGGTTGAAGGGGTTTTTGTACATGGAATTTAGGATTATTTTTCCCCACTGTTTTGTTTAATTTTTATCCTGTTGGCAGTTTAACCCAGATGTTGGATGGAGCTGCAAAGCCTTTGATAAGGATTTCTGGGGTTGCTCTGCTGTGGGGTCTTACTTTGTATATTAAGGTTCATTCTGGGTACATTCTGCAGACAGCAGTAAGATGTTAGTTAAATTATAAACACAGTGACTGTGTAATTATGCAACAACTGAAAATACCAAAGCATTCAGTGTGTGTATGAAGGATGTATCAGCTTTGCATTAGAATAATTTCAGTTCCTGCTACAGTGAAATCATTAACAGATGACTAACTATAGGAGCAGTAGGGGTTTATATAAACTGATGCTCTTAAAAGGGTAATTTTTAAGCTGAATGTGAGAAGTCAAGAGGTTTAAAAGAGACACTATAGAAAAGGAAATGTGTGTATGATGTTGTAGTTAGTACTATTTTAATAGAGCTACAGTTTACATGGATTAATCTTAATTGAGGAACTGAAAACAAATTCTCTCTGCACAAAATGTGCTGCTATTAGAAGTTACCTTTCTTAACCTGCTGAGCCACCAGATGCTCAGCAGCAATAACCCTTCCCTGATTTACTGTGTGGACTGCAAAGCTGGCACAACAGATCCATACAGCTCGATTATTAACATGGAAAGGATTTTACAGTTTGTAGTTTAAACATGGTTTTAAAAAGCTGCATTTAAGGAAACAAATACTCTTTTTTTCCAGTTTAAGATCTGAGGCTTATAAATTGGTCTTCATTTAAATCCACCCTGCCTGTGCTCAGACTTGCCTTTGAGGAATAGCAGTAGAACATCCACGTAATTGCTATTTTTTTTTTTAGTTCCATTTACATAAAGTGAATATATCTGGTCTTAATTCCCTTCTGTAAAATGAGGATTTTGCTTTTAATTAGCTTTGCCAAGCTGTTATGTAGAGGAGAATTGTGTTGAGATAACAAGTCTGAGATTGGGAGTCATGAGATCTGTTCTCACTTCTTGTCTTTAATTTCTCCCGTGTCTCAAGCATGGTTTTGTTTTGGTGGGGTTAGTTTGTGTGTTTACAGTGTCAGTGTTTTCTTCCCCCCTCCCCCTGCAGCCTGTGCTACTTAATAAATGGTATATTTTACTGTGAGGGAATTGACATGAGCTGAATTGAAATTGGTTGATCTTTAATGTAGAAATTTTAAAGGAAAGAGTTGCTTTGATGCATTGCTCCTGTTTTCACTCTCCTTTGTTGGAGCACATGAAGTGATTGTCTGGAGCCCTGTCTGTCAGCTCAGGTCTCTTCTCTGCAGTGGGAGGATCTTGCCTTCCCTGGGCTGGCTGGTGCTAACAGAGCTGCTGAGATCCCTCCCTTTTTAATGCTATATTCAGAGACTGTGGAGACAGTGCAGAGGTTGTATCGTGACATGGACCTATTGTCCTGAGCATCCAGTTTTCATGTCAGGTACAAATTAAAGGCTGTTCATTTTTGGTGTTGCCACGTGAGAATAAGATGTATTGATCCCCACTGAAGTCATGCACCTTCTTGCTCTCTTTCAGATACTTATTAATTTAATAAGACAATTGATTCTTCGGTCATGTCACAGTAGAGCTGAGCTTCCAGAGGCAGACAAGCTCTTCATGCATCTCAGAAATGATCTTAATTATTGAGCCATGTGTGATGGGATGGAGGAAGAGAAGAACTCAGGGATTATCTGATGTGTACAAGTCAAGAACTGTACCTAATGCTTGTTCTTTCTTTTTGATGTGTTTTAAAGTATGGGAGGCTCTGGCAGCTCAAGTGTTTCCGATTCCTGCAGTGACCACTTCACCATTGAAAACTGTAAGGAGACAGAGATGCTGAACTACCTCATTGAGTGTTTTGACAGAGTTGGAATAGAGGAGAGAAAAGCACCAAAGGTATATTTCAGATGAGTGAAGTTGCACCAGGGCTGGCACAGACTCTTACTGTGCAGTGGGGAAAGTTGGTGGAATAAAGATAATATCAAGTGATAATAGATAATAAAGATAATAATATCAAGTGATAACTGCTCTCTTGATGGCTTTGTTGTAGAAATAGATTTATAAAATTTATAAGGTCCCTCTGACTCTTATAGACAATTCAAATATGATGAGTTAATATGTTTTAAATCTCTAAAATAAGCACTGTTAGAAACTGTCCTTCCTCTTTTGATCTACTACATTTTATCTAAGTTTATTCCATGTAAAACATACTTTTGTGAAACCAGCTTCCTATCAGTGCTCTATGTTCTGCTTTAAGCTTTTCCTTCTTGGGAATAGCAAACACTTTTCAGATTTTTTTATATATATATAGTGTATAGCTGAGTAGTGCTAATCTGAGTTTGCATATTACACTCATACTGCATGAATAAAGAAATTTATCCTATTTCTTGTCTGTTCTGTCTCTGAATCCTCCTAGTTTGTACTAAAATAGCTGTATTTCTCTCAGATGTGTAGCCAGCCAACAGTCAGCCAGTTACTGAGCAACATCCGATCCCAGTGCATTTCCCACGCTGCTCTGGTGCTACAGGGATCCTTGACACAACCAAGGTGAGTGGAGTTAATCATGGAGGTTGGAATGGTCTGGGATTTTTCTTTTTCTTCTGAGGATTAGATAAGAAAATTTCAGATAGTTGTTGGAACAGGGTAGATTTGTGTGCCTGAGGAATAGTTTAGTGCTCTACCTTTGGAGACTTGTTCCCCCTGGGATGTTGGTGGTGAGCAGTTCAAGTGCTTTCTACTGGTGTTTGGGTAAAATCATCCAGGTTGATTTGAACAGTTTAAGTGGGGAATCTGAATTAAGCTGTTTTTTTGCTTAAGCTGTTGCATAAACTGTTTAACTTGCAGATTGTTGGGGCACTACTCCTGGGACAGTCAGTAACCAGTAGAGCTGCATCTGAGAAACAGTCTTACCAAAATGTGTAGCAAAAACTGCTAAGGTGACACAGCACTTGTTTACCTCAGAGTTTACCACAGCAGATTTAGTAACATAAATCTGTGTGTAGACATTCCACACTCAACCACCACCCTGAGACTTCCAGGGCAGTTATTTAACTAGCAGCCTGTTTAGTTGGAACAGTAAAAAAAAGGTTTTTAAAATAGGAGATGTGACTTTTACCAAAACGTGCATCATTTTGTATTTGTGCTTCCAAACAATACTTCTATAATCTTTGAAGGTGCACCAATTATCCCCTGTGCTTTGAGAGTAGTTTTGTGTTTACATGAGTAAGTTATATACATATAAGTTATATGTAATAAGGGGAAAACAAAATACTTTCTCAAAAATCCCCGGGAGTTAAAAGTAATGACTGTCTTAATTCAGAACGTTATGTCTGGGCAAAGCAAACATCAAAAAAAGTTGCCTCTTCCCTAGTTGAGCTTTTTTCATTAGAGAGGAGTAAAGGGAGAAGCTATTACTACATAGAGCTGTTATTTTCTTCCAGCCTCATTAAACTGAGGTGTGATGTTGGCAGCAGCATCTGTTGCAGAATAACCTTTGCACAGGTAACTTGAGAGGACAAGGGTGGTTAGTTCTGAAAGGAGTAGGTGTGTCTACATGCTGATTAATCTGCTTTCTGGCACATCCTTAGAGGTGATTACTCTGGCTTTTTTGCAAATACTACTGCAAATAACGAGTAGTTTGGGATTTATTTCTTTTCTTATGCCCAAATAAAGGTCATTGCAGCAGCAGTCTTTGCTGGTACCATATATGCTGTGTAGGAATCTCCCATTTGGCTTCATCCAAGAATTGGTGAGAACAACTTACCAGGATGAAGAGGTGTTCAAACAGGTAAGGCATGAGGAAAAAAGAAAGGATCCTTTTGCATGGTTCTGCAGCTGCTCTTTGCAGGAGAGTGGATTTCCAGAGACTTACTCTGCATCTCACAGTTCTGTGTCAGTTACTTTGGGTGCTAGCAACCAGTTAAGCAGCTGGAGTTTGGTTTTGTTCATTTTTAACTCATTTAGCATTGAGTAGAAACTTCACAACTTTCATTATTTGCTTCTAGTTGTTCCAAGTGCCATTGTTTAATAAGCAGCACACGTTTATGTAATGTTGAAGTGAATATGCAGTTGTACATTAGAGGATTGATCTTGGATTTTCAGCCTTTTATGCTTCTATAAAAAATATCCTAAAAATGTATAAGACAGCAAACTGCACTCAGAAAGACTTAGTGGTTTTTCTGTCTTGCATTTTGTACCCTGCTTTACAACTTTAATAGTTTACATCAAAGGTGCTAAGAGTGTTTTATGAAACCTAGTCTTTTAAGTTTTCATATTTTACAGAGGAGATGCCTGACAAACATTAGATGGTTTATTCTGTGCATCACAGCAGTTCACCAAGATGATTGAAAAATGGGAACTAATGGGCTTGCTAATTAAGACACTAAACTAGCAAATTTCTAACCTATTTAATGTTAAAACAGCTGAGTAAGGTTGGAATTAGCTCCAGTTAATGCTCCTGTGGTATTCTGGGACTTGGCTGTAAAGAGGCTTTCAGAATGGCATTTGATCCTTCAATTTTGAAAATAAAAAAAGACATTATTTTTTTACATGTAGTGTAAGCACCTTTTAATAATTTATATCTGTCTGGACACCTTTTAGTGGAGGTTCATGCAGTTGAATATAAATTTAAAGCTGTCAAAAAGTGTTTCAGGGAAGTGTTAAAGGTCACCTGCCCTGGAGAAGGGAACCATTCCTCTAGCTGAAGCAGGCAACTACCTCTTGGTGCTCCTTTTCTGTAATATGATTTTATTCTATTTTATCTTTTTGTCTTTCAATAGAGGCAACACAATATAGTTCTATTTAAAATTCAGTGAGACCTCTTGGGTGTTATTGTTGCAAAATTACCCTAAGAGTTTTATTTTGTGAGGGTGTAGTTGTCAGAGCTGTGATTGGGACTTACTAATTGAGTCTAATTACCTTTGATTAATAAGATCCTGTCATGTCACTTCCTCTTTCATAACAATCCTAGACTGCTGCTTATTATCTCTACTCTTAGCACAGTTACAACTTAACCAGCACAAACCCAACTTGTTTACATGAGGTGCAAAATGAGGGCTGTATTATTACCCCAAGTGTACAGGCACATAAATTATTATCCTGTTGGGCAATCAGGTTGTTGGAGGCCTCTGCTCTCATGTGTATATAACACATGGCTTTGGGTCCAGATCTAGATGTGTGTGTGTCTGGGGCTCTTTTGGTTTGCAAAGCAAATGTTTGGAAACAAGTTATCAAGAAAAATACATATGAGTGCTTGGGAAGAGGTTTTTAAGGATAAGTCTTTATGCCCAGGCATTGAGTCAATAATGTCCTGCACTGTATCAAGCAAGTTGCTTTTTAGCTTTGAATAATCTCTTAAGTGTTCAGGCTTAACTGATAGAAATTTAAAGAAAGGATCTTAGTTTTTCTTTGTGTAGCTTGTGGTGTTTGAAGGATGATCAGGATTTCATGCTGTGTACAGCAATGGTGTCATGTGAATCCTACAGTAATCCACTTGTGTCTTTGCAGATCTTTATTCCCATCTTACAAGGCCTGGCTGTAGCTTCCAAAGAGTGCTCCCTTGATAGTGACAATTTTAAATACCCCCTCATGGTAAGGACTCCTCATTTCTAGAAGCACTTTCTTTATGGTTACTGATAACTTGTGCAGATTCTCTACAAGATAATGTACTTCAACATTTGGGGGATTTATTTGGTTAGTGGGTTACTGTTAAACTCTGTTGGAAGCTCAATGTGGTATGAGATGTATAAAAGACCATTAAAAAATCCAGTGGAGTCTGAGGCAAAGAATATCTCAAGCCCAGCACACAGTGTGTGTATAGTGGGCTATTCAAGTGATTATATGCATTGCTTTATATAAGGTTAATCAAGTGTATGGATTTCATCATGCATACTAATTATAATACTGTGGGTGGCTATAAAATCCTGTGAAGCTCCTCCCAATTTAAGTCTGGAAAATAAGGCCCAATATCCACACCAATGTTTGCTGGACTCACTGTTATCTGTGGGCAACTAAAATCTGGTGAATTAAACCCAAAATTATTTGAATTGTTGACACTGTACTATAAGAAAACATCATAATATTCCCTGGCTGCAAAGCTGGGGGGGTTATTTTTAGGGTTTTTTTAAGTGCATGCATTAGTGCTAGATCTGCTTCCCTCCTACTGCTTTTATTGACAAAACAACAAAGTCTTTTGAAAAGCTTGCTTGGCCACAAAAGAGCAAGCTCAATTCTTGGCTTGTCAGCTGAGAATTAGCATTGTCAGCTAATACCTTCAGATTTGGGATCTTCAATGTCCAATGCCAGAAAAGGCTGCTCTGTCTCAGGTTTAATCTGTACTTCATGAGGGTAGCTGGGCTGGGGAGCTACAACCAAAGTGAATCAGCAACTCGGGTATTTTTGCAAAAGTAACAATTTTTGCCAGGTCTGTTTTCTGGCTCTTCTTATTTTCCCCCCAGTTTAAATTGCAAACTCTTGCAAATTTGGCTGTTGGCTCCCAGTAAGGGCTACTGGGAAATGATATCCCATTTTGAGCATCTCTAGTTGGCACAGGATGGCATAGTAACTACTGGCTGTAGTTGGTTGAAGAATGGAAATATCCAATGCAGGAGAAGGGGATCTGTGAAAGCCTCCAGGATTTGTGGTCTCAGAATCATTTGTTATCACTGCTTTCTTTTTGCTGTGCTGCAGTTGAGAGTGAGTTAGAGATCTTGGATAGGATTCTTTGTTTCTGGCTTCTCTGTTCCTCTGACGTTTTTCCACTCTGATTCCAAAGACAAAGGCCTGGGTGTATGTATAGAACAATTGCTCTATTTATTATTGTTACTGGCTTTTCTGGGGCAGTTCAGAAGGCCAGCAAAGGCATTGTTATGTTCTGAACAAACAATTTGCCCAGCTAATTTTTGAAATAAGTGCAATAATTTATTATCCTGTGAGACACATCAGCTTTTTTGGGGCAACTTGGAACAGATGTAAAAGTTCAAATGGGAGCTGGGTGTGCTCTAGCTCTTTTTGGACCTCTTCACCATTGGAGAAGATGGAAGTTTTTCCACTCCTTAAGGGAAAAAGGTTTGGCTCTTCTAGCAGTTTACTGTGTTAAGCTTTTTATTTGCAGACAGGTTACTTAGGAATTACACACACAAGTAATTTTTCCTGGGATTTCTCTATAGGCACTATGTGAACTTTGTGAAATCAAGTTTGGGAAAACACACCCTATGTGCAGTTTGGTAAGTGTGGCCAGTCTGGGTTGGGTTGGGTTGGTTTTGTTTTTCAAGTTAAAAGAACCATGTAACTTGGTTTTGGTATTATGATCCACGTTGATTTTGTTCTTCAGGACTCTAAACAGGAGCTCCTGTAGTATCTCATACTAAGCAGGAGTTTAAACTGGTAAAGAGAGGACCTTTCCCTGAGAATTTAGAAAAACTAGGACAAACAAGACTTGCTTAGATTGCTGAAATACTGAGGAGATGTTTCCATTTAGCTATGTGGCAAACACTGAAAGGTGTCAGTGCAGATGAACTGCTGTGGCTGCCATGGCAGCTTTGATTAACTTGCTATTTCTCTGATTTTCTAGGTGGTCTCTTTGCCCTTGTGGTTGCCTAAATCTTTAAGCACAGGTGCAGGAAGAGAGCTGCAAAGACTTTCCTATCTTGGAGCCTTCTTTAGTCTCTCTGTCTTTGCTGAAGATGATGTAAGTGTTAGAGAAGGTTGTTGATAGTGTGGTGGGATTGGTTGGTTTGAGCTTTTTATAATGGTTTTTTTTTCCTTTCCCCTATAAGTTTGAATCATTTGCCAATATTCACTCTACTTTCAGAACAAAGTGGTTGAAAAGTACTTCTCAGGGCCTGCCATTACTCTTGAAAACACCCGGGTTGTCAGCCAGTCTTTGCAACATTACCTGGAATTAGCAAGGGTAAGTGTTTAAAAAAAGAAGTAAAATACTGTGGGGATTTTTGGTCTTGACATAGAAGAAATATATCATCTGAAAAACATCTACCTTCTGGGTTAAACAACAAATCTGTTAGGATGTGGCTGAAGGGAATTAGGGAAAAAAAATTAGTGCTCCAAATATTTCTCTAAGGCTGTGAGGCAATGCAGAAAATATCAGAACAGTTAGTCATGGATTAGAGTTCATGTTAAAGGATGAGTAAAAAAAATACATGCTGTTATTTATATAAAATACATGTAGTGTGTTGCACTAGTCTCCTGTATATAACTTTCCTGTAACTGGTGTCATACCTAATACATGCATATGAAGTTGACAATACGACCATAACAGAAGTTGTAGTTAGTTTTGTGGTATTTGTAGAACATAGAAATGTGGAGCAGCAGAAAGCAGGAATGTGATGTTGAGAAGTATGTGCAACCTGACAGAATGTTTGCTTGACATTGCAGCAAGAGCTGTTCAAGATCCTACACAGCATTTTGCTGAATGGTGAAACAAGAGAAGCAGCTCTCAACTACATGGCAGCTATTGTCAATGCCAACATGAAAAAGGCACAAATGCAGGTAAGTGAAGGGAACACTCTGCCTGTGATGTGTAGAATTGTAAATGCCTTACACAACAGACAAGAAGCCCTCTCATCAGTCTTTACCACTTTCAGTACATTTCCCATTTCTGAAATTATTCTATTTGATCAATTTGTGTTATTTCCTCTCTTACCTGACATATCACTTTGTTAACAAGGATTCTATATTATAAGTTTGAAACTTTGTACTCCTCCCCCCTGCCCTGCCACATCTATGGTGGCTTCATTACAATTGGCTATGTTAAAAAAAAAAAATGTATTTCCCAGCTGGGAAGGTGCTGGGCTTTGTTTGTGTGGTTTCTGTAGAAGGAGTGATGCAGATCTGAATTGGCATGGTTCCAGGGAAACAACAGGGATGTTATTTTGCCATTGTTTAATGAATACATTGCACTGTTTTCCTGTGATAAAATCTCTGCATGAATCCATGAAGTTTGCTTCGTTGTTGTTATCAAGTTCCCTTTTCTAAAGCAAACATGTAGAACCTTTACTAGGAATATTTTTGTGAATTTCCAGTGAAGAAGCAATAGAAAATTTACACTTCAGATAAAACCTATGAATTGGAGCTCAGTAACTGTTTTGAAACTCTTGTGTTGCTGTCTGTCTGTGGCAGACCATTCCTGAAAGAGGCCCTTTCAACTCCTGAGGTTGTCTTTTACTTCTTCTTATACATTTATTTAATGGTCTTGAGAATGGCTGCTTGACCCATAGAGAAAGATAATAGTAAGTTATAAATGACCTTCCTACTACCACAGAAGTCTCCTTACAGATTCAGGTTCTTCCATCATTTCTCCCTTTTCTTGCACTTGCATAATTCATTTCTGTTGAGTACTGTTAAAGCAGCAGAAAACATCCTTTTCCTTCTAGGCTGATGTCTTCAGGTATTTCTTTTCTTGCCCCACAGACAGATGATCGTTTGGTATCTACAGATGGTTTTATGCTCAACTTCCTCTGGGTACTGCAGCAACTGAGTACGAAGATCAAGCTGGAAACGGTTGATCCCATGTACATATTCCACCCCAGGTGTCGTATTGACCTCCCGACAGATGAGACCAGAGTGAAAGCAACAATGGAGGATGTTACAGCTTGGATTGCTGAGCTTTGTGAGTGCTCCCATGGAGATGTGTTAAGCACTTATTAAGCCTTCTGGTTTTGATATTGGAGCTACATGGAAGTACTTGATTCCAGCAAAAAATTCCCTTGTTCCTAGATGTGTTTCCATGATGCTGTCTGTCTGCTCTTCTTCTAAAGAAGGTTGAATTCAAGGTGTCCCCCCCTAGATAAGGCAGTTAATTTCTAAATTTATTCACCTCTACTGCTTGTCTGTCTGTCTGTTTTCTAGACAGGGATCCGTCTCCATTTTCTGAGCCGAAGTTCCCCACGGAATGTTTCTTCCTCACCCTGCACGCCCACCACCTCTCCATCCTGCCCAGCTGCCGCCGCTACATCCGCAGGCTGCGGGCCATCAGGGAGCTCAACAGGTTGGTGGTGGTCGTTACCTACTGCATCTGGAATGGTTTGGGTTGGAAGGGACCTCCATCTAGTCCAAAGCAGGGACATTTCTAACTAGGGCAGGTTGCTCAGAGCCCCATCAAGCCTGACCTTGAATGACTGCAGGGATGGGGCCTCTACCACCTCTCTGGGCAACCACTGATCTGTCACTCTCATATTAAAGAACTTTTTTCTAATATCCAACCTGAATCTACCCTTTTCCAGCTTAAAGCCATTACCCCTTGTCCTGTCACTACAAACCCTCATGAATAGTTCTTTCCCTGCCACCTTATAGGCCCCTTTCAGGTACTGGAAGGTCACAGTAAGGTCCCCCTGGAGCTTTCTCTTCTCCAGACTGAACAGGACCAATTCTCTCAGCCTGGCTTCATAGGAGAGATGCTCCAGCCCTCTGATCATCTTTGTACCTCTCCTCTGGACACATTCCAACAGGTCCATGTCCTTCAGCTGGGCACAGAGCTCCAGGTGAGGTCTCACCAGGGCAGAGTTAGAGGTGCAGAATCACCTCTGTCCATCTGCTGCCCACACATCTTTTGATGCATCCTAGCAAGGTCCTCTTCTCCCCATGATGGCAAGTCCTATGAACTTAATGGAAATTAGAATGACAGTTTGGGTAGAACTGTTGCTGAGCACAGATCACCTTGACTATTGGTTAATCTGCTGGGTTTGGATTTTTGCCTTATGGAAAAATCCTTGTGGATTTTTGCTTATGTCGAGAAACAATGGATTGAATCAGGAATTCAAATGATAGAGGGATGGAGGATATTGGTTACACAAGGCAACTCAAATTGGACAGACCATTCTATTTAAAGGATAATTATCTTCAGAGCATTTTAGGCTTCATGGCATTACTTGACACTGTTACACCTTTAGCATTGGTGTGGTTGATGTGTGACATCAGTGCCTTGGGCTCTTTGACATGTTTGTAGGAGTGCATATAAAGTTACATGCCCCATAATCAAGTCATTGTAGATGCCTTGTGATATCAGAAGCAAGACTTTGGTAGTTGTGCCTGAGCTGCTTCATGTCCCAGAAAATCTTTACCTTCTTGCCCTTGGCTCCTGAGGTGGGTTAACTAGTGCTCTCAGGGCAGGAACAGGGAAGCCTTCAGCAGTAAACTCTTAATATTGTTGATGGAATTCAGCATGTGGTTTATCATTTAAAAAATGATAAATAAGTTGGGATGTTGACATGAAGGTACTGCTGGTTTCCATTTCTCTTGGCAACAAGTCAAATAGACTTTTATAGTTGCTAAACCTCGAAGAATACTCGGTTAAAATTAGAACAGATTTTTGTATCCTCAGTATTTTCCATTGTTTATCATTGCACTCATTGCATTTTGGTAAATGTTCCTTGGCAGTGATACCATGAGTTCATTACTGGATTTTTGGGCTGCATTTGGAGTGATTTCATTTTGGGTTTTTTTAAAGCACATGCAGGCTGAGAACCTGGGAAGCTGCAGAGAGAGGAGCAGGAACAGTCAGTGGATCTGAAAGAAAAAAAGTCTTTCCATATAAACAGCCTGTGGATTACTTGTAAAGCAGCCATGCATTGGGCTTGAAAAGGGAATTGCTGCTTTGTCCTTATTTAGAGTTGTTGCAGAGGAGTTGCTTATGCAGCAATCTCCATCTAATGGTGCAGAGGGAAGAGCTCTTGGTTGTTGCTGGCATCAGGAGGACCTTCGTGTTCAGCATTTTCTGTAAATTGCTTGAGTTCTTGCAACACTGGGCAACATAACTGGATGTTGATAGCAAAGAAAATACACTTGGGTGTTTTCCTGCTGTGTGCAAGGATTGGTGTGGAAAAGAATCTGTGTTTAGAGGAGAGATGAAAAGGGACCTTTTCCATATAATTCACTATCCTGAGTTTTGTTCCAACCAGCTGATACAGGCACAGGATTTTAAAATGTAAATGTTATGGGTAATATATGTTTAAGTTCTCTCTTCTGTGGAGCAGAGGGAGAAGATGGGTAAGGGAGGGGGGAGGTATATTACCAACCACCTTGATTTATTGGTCCCAATGCTGACAGGGCCTATAGAATATTCATGTGTTGTGCTCCTCTGCAAACCTGAATTTCATGGCTAGTGGAACATGAGAAGGGTAAAACAAAACTGAAAAACATCACGTACAATAGTGGAAAGTGGGAAGATGCACAGGACATGGGTTTGTACCTTTCTTGGGAAAGGGAAAGTGGGTTTTTTAACAAGATTTGTTGTCAACCACCTTCTTCTTCCTTAGTTGACTTTGTTTTGCATTTTCCTTTATGATGTTAGAAGATGAATGAGATATCTAAATATCTTTTTTAACTCTACCAGCCCTGCTTTGTGTTAGGGTTAGTTTTTATTGCATCCTTTTTAACCTTCTGTTAAAGTGACTGTATACTTCAGTGTGGAAAAAAGGCAAATACATTTTTTAATCCAGTGGATAAAATCAGTTTGTCAGGCAGGATAGATCCCTTCTGTGTTTCATCATTTCTTTATTTTTTCCACTGTTCCAATTTGACAGGCATCTACGTTGGAGCTAGTGTGTGCAGTGCCTGTGAGTGCATTGGGCACTCTTCAATCTGCATTTTAAAAAGCAAATTCTTTTTCTTGTTATGATGATGAGTAACTGATGGAAAAAACCTTTTTCCCCCACTTTTCTTCTCAGTATTTCCTTGGTGTCTCACAGATAAGTAGGTTAAATGCCTTGTAGCTGGCAGTACATCCTCTCCTGTGATGATAACCAGTTATTGCATGTGGTTCTCAGGACTGTTGAAGATTTGAAGAATAATGAAAGTCAGTGGAAGGATTCTCCTCTGGCCACCAGGCATCGAGAAATGCTGAAACGTTGCAAGACACAACTTAAGGTTTGTAAGTGAGTCAGTGCTCAACTAAACACCTTTGTCAACCTGCTTATTTTGTGTCCTCCTGTTTAAATGCAACTTCCCACTGATGTTTCTTAAAAATGATGGTTTGGGATTTATAACCCTGTGAGTTCTGCACTAGGTGGTCATGATACAATATAACATTGATGGTGAATTTCAAATTCCAAGTTCCAAGTAACACCAAGATTAACTTGGGCAGTATTCCTCAGAAAGAAGAAAATAACTATTTTTCTTGTAGAGAGACCAAACAAAGGGATTGTAATTGGTTCAGGAGAAGTTGTGCGTGCACAATCCATGCCCAAGATGGGAATGGAACTCTCAGCTCCCTTATCTCATGTAGAATTCTTGCAAAGATGTGTGTCCTGGGGTCCTCTCCTTTGAAGGTCTGTCCTGCTTAGGTCTTCCTGGTATAAACTGACACCATTTTTCTGAGCTGCATCACCAAAATTACTTTAATTGCACATTGTCCCACTTTAATACCTCTTATTTCTTGTAAAAGGCTCCTCTGTCACCACAACTGAATTATGTGCATGTTTTTCTTGACACATTGGGACTTAAGTGCCCTATTTTCTTCAAATAAGAGCATATTTTAAGAAGAGACTATTGTATAATTGTCATAATTGTCATAATTCACAGATATATTGATTAGCTTAGATAGGCTTGACCTGCCTTTTCTGTTTATGGATGAGTTTTTGTGTGCTCTGTATTCTGCAGAAACTGGTGAGGTGCAAGGCTTGTGCAGATGCTGGTTTGCTGGATGAGAACTTCCTCAGGAGATGTCTGAACTTCTATGGGATGGTGATTCAGCTGATGCTTCGCATTCTCGACCCTGCCTATCCCAAGTGAGTGTCAGGGTGGGCTGTGGCAATGCCATCAAAGATATTTCAGACTATGTTGGGTTTTTTTAGTAGTGACTGCATTCTTCTGTGATTGTTACTGTATTTATGTCAGTGACAGACCTCCCTGCATGGAATATATGTCTTATTTAGTGTTTAATGTTCAGTTGCAGGGGGGGAGCAACCCTTGGGTATGTTTAGTTCACTTGGAAGTACCGACACAGATTTTTTAGTTTCAGAACTCTGGTGAAGTGTTCCCATAGGAGATTTCTGTAAGAGCTTGTGACACTTTCTCCTTAACCCTGCTGTTTTACTGTCCTGGTTGTTGTCTCTGTTATTCTACAGCATAAAATTGCCTTTAACTCCTGAAGTTCCGAAGGTATTTGCAGCATTGCCAGAGTTTTACGTGGAAGATGTTGCTGAATTTTTATTTTTTATTGTACAGTAAGTAAAGTTTTATCTAAAGGAAATCTGTACTACCATTTATCCCTGGAACAGGCAGTGCATGTTTAAATTTAGGGTGTGAAAGTAGTTTCCTAGATATTAATAGTTAATATTCTGGTTTTTAACACAGCCATAGGATTATGGCAGGCATTGATACAGATCTGATGCCTAGATGAGCTCCAGAATCTCTTCTAACCTAATTTTTTCTTGAAAGAAAGTTGAAGGCTTTTTGGTTCCATACTCCCCCAAGATTTATTTTTTTTTTTTTGGTGGTTTTGGAGAGAGACCTTTTGCTCTATATTAAATCATTACTAGAATAATACTTTTAAAAGTCATAGTTTAATAAGTAGAAAATCCCCCTATTTATAAATTTGCTGGGACAAAAGGTGTTTGTATAGTCTTAGCTGTTCTAGATGGGCATGAATACTACTCAGATGTAATCCTGAAATTCTGAAGCTGCTCACTTCCTTCTTGAAAATGTGCTTTCAAATGCAGACCTCACTGTGTTAGATGATGAGATGTTTGCTTTTGTCTCCCTGAAGAGCTGTTGTAGTGGTACTTCAGAGCACATTTGAATATGATAGTGTTTCAGGCTAAAATTCAGCTTCCAGTGAAGAGCTGGCAAGACCTTTTGGAAGAATAAGAATCTAGTTTCTATAGAGAAAGATGGGAAATGACAATAATATGACTAAATTGTTCTGATTGCTAATGAGTGATCTGAATTGGCTGTGTATGATAAATCCTCTGTAGGCAATACAGGGCTGGGGTTTTTCATTTTGTTTTCCTTATCTCCCTCTTTTCAGATATGCTCCTCAGGTGCTTTATGAGCCCTGTACTCAGGACATTGTGATGTTCCTTGTTGTGATGCTGTGCAACCAGAACTACATCCGAAATCCTTACTTGGTAGCCAAGCTGGTGGAAGTGATGTTCATGACAAACCCAGCTGTTCAGCCCCGCACACAGAAGTTCTTTGAAATGATTGAGAATCATCCTCTCTCCACTAAATTGTTAGTCCCCTCCTTGATGAAGTTTTACACAGGTAATTGCTTCATCTATATGTCACTCAGTGTTCTGGAAGCCATGAGGATGACAAGGTAAAATGGTGTGTTAGTTGTTATAACCTTTAAAAACCAAAATAACAAGCAACAACCCCCCCCCCCCAACCCC
>VYZX01012728.1:183338-195468 GCA_013401335.1 Brachypteracias leptosomus
AAACCCCCTCAAGTAGGTCTTGAGTCTTGTAAAGATGAGATTTTGTTGCTTGGGAATCAGGGGAAGTAGCTTTAGATGGAACCTTGAGAGTTCTAGTCCTTCCATAAGCTACTGTGTGCCTCTCCAGCACTGCAGATCAATGTGACAATTGTTTTTGTGGTGTTTAGGTTCCAAACTGGAAGGTTTTTGTTGGCTTTTGTAAGGGAGTGTTGGGATTTTAAAACTTCTGGCTGTAGTTTTGCTAGTCCTGTAGATTGAAATGCTTCAGAAGGGTTTGGCACTCATAGAAACAACTATTTTTATAGTATTCACAGTCTTGTTAGTGAAATTTTAAGACTGGGGGACAGAGTAGAGTTGAATCGAATAGAAAGTTTTGTGTTCTGAGGGCTTTTCTTCAGAAATGAGGCTGATGCTGGATTAGAAAGTGGACAGTGCTTTGTGTTGTGATGGAGATCAGGGTGGAGGCTTCTAAATGGGAATTAATTTCATCTCTTAAAGCTTAGTGCTTGAAGCCCATCACACTGGAGACAGTAGGGGAGAGATACAGTGTGTTGCAGGTGAGTCCTGGTGGGAAGGAGCTTTGATTTCAGGTCTGTGTTGTTTTCTTTTCCAGATGTTGAACACACTGGGGCCACGAGTGAATTCTATGACAAGTTTACGATCCGCTACCACATCAGCACCATTTTCAAAAGCCTCTGGCAGAATATAGCTCATCATGGTACATTTATGGAGGAGTTCAAGTGAGTCAAATTGTGTGTAGTGCTGCTTACGGTCATGCAGGCTGCTCAGGCAATGACCTGAGGAGGTCACTACCAGTGGGAATGGGTGAGGCTGCTTTCCATTGTATTTTCAAAGGCAACTCCTTCCAGTAGAACAGGAGTGTTTCTAAACTGAGCTCTGGGCACCACAGTCAGCTTGGCTTGGGGGAATGGGATCATGATTTGAAATATGCAGTGCAGGAGGAGTGTTGCTGGGGTTGCAGCCTGCTCTGCACAACCATCTGCTCTGCCATGATAACTGTGTTTCCATGTTTTCAGCTCTGGGAAGCAGTTTGTTCGCTACATCAACATGCTGATAAATGACACAACTTTCTTGCTGGATGAGAGTCTGGAGTCCCTAAAACGTATCCATGAAGTGCAAGAGGAGATGAAGAATAAAGAGCAATGGGACCTGCTGCCCAGGGTGAACAGAGCTGTTTTTCAAAGTGCCCTTTGCTTATTTTAAATTTTTTTAATACAAGAACTTTTTAATAAGGGGCAGCACCAAAGAGCTGCTTGTGAGAAGTTGTTCTTGATGCTTTTTCTTGCTGCCACTATGGCTGTGGTCACTCTGGATGACATTCTGCAAAAACCATCATTCTGCATAGTTCTGTTGTGGCTGGCAAAGTGTGTGAAGTGGAAATAGTATAAAGTTTTGAAATTACTGTGCACTTAATTCGAAGTGGGGAAACTAAGCCTGTAACCTTCTTGAAGGAGGTTTTGGAAGATGCTCGCCAGTTGAATTGACTTCAAGGAATAGAAGCTTTTATTTTGTTAATGCATTGATTCTGGATAGATTTGATGCAGACAGAGCCCAATACCTCAAACCATAGCGAGCTTAAACAAACAATTATTGTGTTTGTTGACCCACCAATGTCAGGTGTCTCTATTTTAAGGTTATTGATTTTACAAAAAAAAAAAAAAAAGAATTTGAAAAGAAAAGCTGTAAAGATCTGGTTTGTTAAACACATTCTGGTTTGCTCTTCTGAAGCCTTTCTTCTTGTTGGTGCCTACTAGGAAGGTAAAGCCATTGGTGTAGTGACAAAATGACCTGGTTCATCTACAGATTGTTCCAGTCTGGAGTGGTTGTCACTTATGGTGCATAAATTAGAACCTCATTTGACTCTCAGATCCCAAGCTGGCCTTGAAGTATTGGCATTTGGATGGAAAGGAAGCACAGCCCAATTCTGCAGCTGTGAGGAGCAGTTATGGGATGTAAACAGACTCAGTAACCACGGAGTCTTGTGATACCATTTGCATTCATTTGTTAGTGATGCAGAATTCTGTGAGATTGGTGCAGGCTGAAGTGTTGGGTAGGAAAAGTGAGCTGTAGCTTAAAGGAAAAAGAGCATCACATCTGGATTTGAATTGCCACCTGTTCTTTTGTCTGTCTAGATCATGTTAGTGTTGTGGTTGTTAGGGTTTTGCTGGGGGTGGTTTAGGAACTCTGTGGGTTTCTAATCATTGGATTTTATCTTGTAGGATCAGCAGCAGGCTCGGCAGTCGCAGCTGGCCCAGGATGAGCGTGTGTCTCGTTCATATCTTGCCCTGGCAACAGAAACTGTTGACATGTTCCATATCCTTACCAAGCAGGTTCAAAAGCCTTTTCTCAGACCTGTAAGTCCTGCTCAGATTTAGCTTGGTTTCCACCTTCTCTAATGTCTTTACTGTTGGCTAATAACCTGGAAATGTTTGGGGACCCTTTGTCCCCATTCTCCTCCCCTTTCTCCAACTCTTTGAAATCTAATTGCTGTTGAAGTTACTTATGTTAAGAGCATTACCTGAGTCACTGGGATGGTGTGATCCTGCCAGACAGAAGCTGTTTGCATTTTTTAACTTTCTTTTTTTTTTAATGGAAAGCATGCATAAGGAAGACACATTTTCAGCAAGCCTACAAAATGATAATTTTATTAGTAATTCTTGATCTTGCCCTGTGCAAATGGAATATTGTGTCCAGTGCACATCTGGAATATTGTGTCCAGNTTAGTAATAATTTCCTTTATCACTGCCTTCACACTGTGTTTTACTGTGGCTTTGTAGGAACTTGGCCCACGATTGGCTGCCATGCTGAACTTTAACTTACAGCAACTGTGTGGCCCCAAGTGCCGCGACCTGAAAGTCGAAAACCCTGAGAAATATGGGTTTGAACCAAAGAAGCTGTTGGACCAACTGACTGACATTTATCTCCAGCTAGATTGTGCTCGCTTTGCTAAAGCAATTGCTGATGATCAGGTGAGCTCCAAAAAGATGAGAGGGGAAGAGCAAAAGCACTGTGGACAAACAGGACTTTGCAGAATACTCCAGAGGAGTTTCATCTTACCTGAACCCTCCACCCAGTCTCCATCATGTGTACTTGCAATTTGCTTGCTTTCAGTAAATCAGCTCCATTAATATTCTGTCTGCTCTTTGTGGATGGGTGTTTTCAAAGTGTTTTGCAAACCTATAGACACAAATAAACATCTGCAGCACTTCACATAGGAAATTTCCTGTATAGTTATGTTGTGGCTGGCAGAGTGTGGGGTGAAGTGGAAATAGTATGAAGTTTTTAAATTACTGTGCACTTAATTCTAAGTGGAGAAACTGAGACTTTAGCCTTCTTGAAGGAGCATTAGTTGCTTATTAGCTACAGCCTCATTGTAAATTAGCAAAAGTCCTTTGTCCTAATTTTGCAAGTGGGAAAACTGAAGCATACAAGGAGTTTTGATCTCTCTTGCCTTCCTCAAGAACACGTGAAACGGGCAGAGCTGGGACTAAGAGCCTCATTTAACAGTCCAAAGCTCATTCTCCAGCCTAACAGCTTCCAAATTGTATTCCCTTTTATATCACTTTATTAAATGGCTGTGCAATAAACTGGCAAAACGCAGCATACCTGAGACACCTTTGAACTCCTCATGGTAGTCCTCAGAGCAGAAAGTTAATTCTCAAGGTAGGTAAGCTGTTGTTCACCTCTGTTCTTGTACAGTTGGTAAACTACAAAATCCCAGCTCTCCATGTCTGTCTCATAATGGAAACTTTTCAAAATCTAGGAGAAAAAAAAAATGTTCTCAATGGCTACTTGGAATTCTAGTGGGAGCTGTTTTACAGTCCATGAAGCTGGATTTGCATGTCTAGGGAAGCAGAGGTATCAGAGTAACTCCTGATTGTTTTTTCTGTAATTATTTACCTCCTGATAATTGCAGATAGTATCAGTAATGCTTCTGAAGCAGCCCTTGTGTGTTTGCGTGTGTACAATGAGCACGCAGTGTGGTTTTTATGCTGTCTGGTATATATGGAAGTGAGAATGTTCTCCATCCATTCATTCATTGATGCTAGCCACAGCAAAATGCACAGCAATGGCATAGGGATTAAAAAGAAAGAAGCCTGCTGGTGTGGGAACTGGAATAAAGCTTAATTAACAAAGTAGCCCTTCATAGAAAGGAGGAGAGGAGTGACTAGTATCTTGGAAACTGTCAATGACAGGAAAAAACCACCAAGGAAATGCACAGTTGGTTAATGGCTACTGGTATTAGAAGAAAAAACCAAGACAAAACAAACAAAAAGTTGCTTGATCATGGCAGAGTCTCTCTAAAGCAGTTGATACGTCCCCCATTTGGAAATCCTGGCACGTATTAGAAGGAATCTAAAAACATTTATAAAGCCCTGGGCATGTTGCCATAGTTCTGTTCTCCCCTGTGGACTAGAAAGGAGTTTGGGTGGGCACTGTGTGTCCTGAGCAGTGAATGGTATTTCTTGGTGCGAGGGAGTGGGGATGAAAGAAGTGGGGCTGTGTTGAACATTTGAAAATCCCCAAGGAAAATAGAAATCTGTGAGACTTAGTGTGGTCTGTTTTGTCCTTTAATTCAACCTTGCGCTGCAGTGTAAATAATTTTTATTAAAAGGCTTATATCAGAACATGGCTTTGTGAAGTTAGAAGAAAACGGTGTCTTTAGAACATAAGCAGCTTTCAGAAGTCCTTGCCTAACTTACTTTCTTTACATGAAAGTAAAACTTGCTTCAGTTGGAGCTGCAGGCTGAGCTCTCTGAATGCTGTGGAGCTGCACTGGCTGGCAAGTTTCCAGCAACTATCAGCTCCCCCTGGGTTGCCTTGCTATTTTTGCAACATCAAGGGGTGGGTTTTTTGTTTATTTTTGTTTTGGTTAGGAGAAAAAAATGCTGCTTTCCCAGTACTACCTTTAATTTGAGGCTGTGTTTTCAGCCAAGACTTGAGAGAACAAAAATATAAGACAGACGATTTGTCCAAGGAGCAATCCTAATAATTACAGTCAGCCTCTGTGTGTCTTATTTTGATTAGGTGAGGTTGTTGCCTTGTTTTTAATCCTGAACAGCTCTACAGGGGTGATGACCAGTAAAAAAGCATCAGTCTACCCCAAAGTTGACATTTTGGTGCTAGATGAGGTGTTATCAGCATACTACTTTTGTCTGATGTAATGTTGAGGTTTCATTGATCTCTCCTTCTGAAGTATTAAAAATGCATTAAAACACTTTGAGAATTTTTATGGCATGTTAGGATACTACAACTCAGCAAAGCTGTCTTTTTATGCCTTGCTTGTAGAGGTCCTACAGTAAAGAGCTCTTTGAGGAGGTTATCTCCAAGATGAGAAAGGCTGGAATCAAGTCAACCATAGCAATAGAGAAATTCAAACTGCTGGCAGAGAAGGTGGAGGAAATTGTTGCCAAGAATGCCCGTGCAGAAATCGATTACAGCGACGCTCCGGATGAATTCAGAGGCAAGTTGACTTCTCTAAATCCTGATTTTTTTTTTTTTAGAAAAGGGATTTGGGTTGTTACTTTGATTCTAAATATGAGTATGGATTAATTGAAACTATGTGTTCTTTACAAAGCCTTGCACCCTGCTCTGTTTTAGGTAAATATAGAGGGATAACAGGTTTTCATTTGCTTTTCCCTGGGATTCTGCTGTCCAGTCCTATCCATGTTTTGCTTACATGTACATTCAAACAGTAAAAAAAACCCCAAATCTGAAAATAGGGTGAAAACAGCTAATGCTTAGTCCCAGTTCAGAAAGCGGAAAGCAGTGTAAAGACTAAAGTCCACTGCTCATTTTAACCCTTTCCTCTCAGTTCAGCAATATACCCGGCTATCAGTTCCACACTGTGGTTTTGTGTGCAGATAAAATCTGTAGCTCTTGTCCTCAGTTTAATGAGGAGACACTTGTGCCCACAGATCCACTTATGGACACTCTGATGACTGATCCTGTGAGGTTGCCATCCGGAACTATTATGGACAGGTCAATCATCCTGAGGCATCTGCTGAACTCTTCCACTGATCCTTTCAACCGCCAGACGCTGACAGAAAACATGCTGGAACCAGGTATCTGAGTAGCAGTTGGCACTGGAGCTGGGGATGGGGGAAGCAGTTTGGGGGCAGTTTGCTCTGTAGACCTTCAGAAGATAGTGTTGAGGTCTCAGAGGTAACAGGTCTTTCATCTCAGCTTGCACAGGAAAGTTCATTCCTTCTGCTTTCCCTTTTTCTGGGAAAAAAACCCCCCACCCTTGCCTTCATAACTACCGGGCTAAAGGATGTTTTTTTGGTAGGTAAATAATTGATTTAGAATCGTAGAATCATGATTGGAAAGGACCTCTAGGATCAAGTCCAGCCTTCATCCCAACATCTCCCTAACCACTAGACCAAAGCCTCAAGTGCCACATCTATTTGTTTTTTAAACACTTCCAGGGTTGGTGACTCCACCACTTCCCTGGGCAGCCTGTTCCAGTGCCTGACCACTCTCTTAGTAAAGAATTTCCTAATATCCAATCTAAACCTCCCCTGATGCAACTTGAGGCCATTTCCTCTCATCCTATCATTAGTGATTTGGGAGAAGAGACCAGCTGTGCAGAAAACATTGATAGAGAAGGAAATAGTATCAGATATTCCTGCTCAGGTTTCTAGAAAAGAAATTACTATTGGTCATGAGGAGCTTTCTTGTAGTAGTACGACTAAATTTAACTGCTAAGTTAATTAATTCTTTTTTTTTTTTTTTTCTCTTCTTGACACTCTTAGTGCCAGAACTTAAAGAGCAAATCCAAGCCTGGATGAGAGACAAGCAGAATGCTGACCATTAAAAGCTCCCTTGCCCACCACCAATGGGAAGAGCAGGGCGTGGGCTGCTCTGGGAGGAGAGGAGCAGATACTCTTTGCAAGCCGTTGATGGGATTAGCAGACCCGGGCACTGCCTCCCTGTAGTGACCAGGGGCATGTGGACGAGGAGAAAAGCGGCTTAATTCTTGTACATATATTTAAGTGATAATGATGGTCAATAACATGGAGGACAAGCTAGGAAGTTGCTTATGTTACAAAACTGTCCTTCAGTATGTCACATTTTGGAGTTTTTACAGCTGAATTATTTTAGCAAAGATGAATGGATCAGGGCAGCATCCCTTCAACCTTATTTTTTACAGGCAGATATCCGTTAATTTGATTGTGGTTAGAAACTTGGACATTTTGCTGCTAAAGTAACTTTTTCCTCTTTCCCTCCCTTCTTCCTCTTCCACCTATTGAACCTGCACTGCTGTCTTTTTTTTTGTATTGCAAAAAAAGAAAACTATCCCTATGAAAATCAGAATCATTCCCCTGCCCTCGAAAGAACATATTCTGTGCGATAACTGTGCCTGCAACAAAGTGTTAATCTTGGGATCGTATTTTTATATTACACATATTTGCATATTTGGTTTTTAATTGGTGTTAAACACGAGGATAATGTCAAAAAAGCCAAGATTTCACACATTGATTTTTAATTTCCATTCTTTGAAATGTCCCTTTTCTTTATGTTGATCTAGATGCTCTGGTATTTTTGAAAAGCCTTGAGGTAGACATATGTTAAAACAGATACCATGAGTGAGATGCTTGGGAATACCAGGATTTCAGTGACTTTTAGAGAAAGAAAATCCTTTCTTTTAATGCTGCAGATACAATATATGCTAAATGACAGTTCTGAGCCATTAGAGCTTGTCCACAGAAAGCAGATCCTTTTATTCTTGGAGGCTGCAGTTTTGGGGCAGGGGTCATTTTTTTATGTTGCGTACCAATTTGTATCCATGGCTTGGCCTTACCAAAGCAGAAAGGGTGCAGGAAATGTAGAATTACATTTTTAAATAAAAAAATAAAAAAAAAATATTCACAAACATTTTTGTATTACTGCCCCCTGCATATGATACTTGAATTTCCTTTTTAAAAAGGATTTGAAACCACAGTGTTTTAAAATTAAGTCTGAAAAAAAAGGTTGTTTTTTCTTTTATTTGTTTTTTCGCTGTGTCTTCTGTTCAATTCCTGACTCTCTTGAACTACAATAAATGATACACACTCGCACAAAATGTTTCTTTGTCTTTGCTTTAATAAGTGAGTCAGTGAAAGGATAAAAAAATACAAATGACTGGGTGGCTTTGTTCAGGTTTGCTGAGAGCAATTTAGGACCTGGAGGTAACTCAGTAAATCATGTGAATAATTTCTGGGCACACAGATATCAGTAATACTTCAAACTAATGAACGTTCCCAAGTGGATGACTCTTGTACCTATTCATAGCAACTCTTGGTGAGAGGCTCCAGGGGGAACTTTGGTTGGGTTATATATAATCCAGGGCTGACCTTTGAGATGCAACCTTGTTTGAAAGAAGGAAATAGAAATATTTACATTTGATATAGGATGTATTAATGAGGACAGTACCCTTCAGAATCTGAATTTATAGTTATTCTGCTGTTGTATCAGACTTTGAGCTGGGGAATATAAATAGCAAAGTGCAGTACTGAACTATTTTGTCTAATTATGGCATACATTTATCATTTGGAAAGGTATCAATGCAGAGATGAGACAAGACACGAAGGCTAATGCTAAGTGGCTAAATTTTTTTTTTATCTGAAGTATTTCAAAGGTGTGAATTCAGACTAACAGGCCCCCAAATTCAGCAGTCATGGGCAGAATAATGAAAGGTATTTGAGCAACTGAAAGTACCATTATATTGCTGTCTTCTGGGTATGAATCACACCCCTGTCTTTCATTAGATAGTGGACATTTGAGTAACTGAAGAGGAAAGCTGAGCTTAGTAGTGGATTAAGAGCAGATCTCCCACAAAAGCATGTAATATTGTGTGACAATTCTTAGTTTAATTCACTTAATACTACCTGCAGGCTTTTTTTTTTTTTTTTTCTTCCCTCTCTACTAAGAAGTCGCTTACCTTTTTGTAACCTCATTATGATACAGAAACTTTATATTAGAGATCATGGAAACTATCAGTGGATCAAGTTACCTCTGACATTTTACATCTACCTGCAGAGCCTGAATAGCTTTGAGCTGGGACCTGCTCATCCCAGGAACAGCTCATTTACATCAAAGGTGCAAACTGTACCTTTCTTGGAATAATTGAAGTTAGGAGGTTGTATCACTGTGCTCTGCTTGCCCTCTAGCTCTGTGACTAGAGAGAGGACTGGGGCAGGTTGTGACGTTAGAGCAATAACACAATTCAGTACAATTGATTCTCTGCTATCACAATTTACACTTATGTAAGAGCTCAATTTACATCTCTCAGTTCTTCCCTGCAAGGGCAGTCTGAGCAGCAGGAGGAAGGATTCAGCCAGCAGCAGCTCCACTCTAGCACTCCCCAGGAGCACTAACCTACAATCTAGCTGTCTTCCTTCTCATCACTCAGCTTCACCTCCCCTCTTTCCTCTATTTAAGGAGGCTTCCCAATTTTAGGGAGCATATCTTGTAGTAATAAATAAATATTACTTGTAGTAATAAATACAAGAAACTTTTCACAATACTACTTGCTCTCATTTTCCTGGTATAATAATGCTCAAGAACACTTCTCTTGTGCTGGGGACCTTTGTTCTGTGATACTTTCTTAAAAAAGAATGTCTAAATTTTAATTTTAAACACATAGATACTTGCAGGGAGTTGGATCTGTTCCTGCTGGTTTGCAGAGTCATAGGGTATAGGTCAGAAACATGTCAGAGGGGTAAGAATGGTCCCTTTCCTGCAAGGGAATGGGCTAATTTTTTTAAGCGTGATTCACAGGTAGAACAGAAACTTGTCAAAAGGGTAAGAATGGTCCCTTTCCTATGAGGTAATGGGCTAATTTTTTTATGCAGGATTCATTGCAGTAGGATTCTGCTTAAGTACATATTTAAATAAGTTAATTCTGAATTACCCAAGGAGACCTGACTTTCAAAATTGATATTGAGGAGGCTAGCCTAATTAAATTGAGATAAAATGCCTACATTTATAATTAAAAAGGCATCACAAGCAGCTAGTTGAGGACTGCCTTAATACTTAACCACCTTTCCACTCCATCCTTGGCTATATAAAGAGGAATTTTCCTCGTGTCCCTTTGCAGGAGTGACCTCCCCAGTGCTGTACAGCATGTGGTGTATGACCTTCACCATCTTCCTTCTCATCATGTAACTAGCTTTTCTCTGAGCATTTCTGGCAGATTTTTCAAACCTCTGGAAGCAAGGAACTGAATTAACACACTGTAGCTGTTCTCTGCAAGTACTCTCCAAACTCAGACGTAAGACAGTGATGCAGGAACTACTGTTCCTAAGAGACACTACACAAACTTTGCTGAAGTAAAATTAATCACGTTGTCTATTACCACAGAGGACTAGAGCACACACCCACTATCCTGCCAGTTTGCAGAGGATCTCAAAACAGGTTTTGTGAGTTATTGTTTTTCCCAGATAAATTGCAGCTGACCTAATTCTGCATGGCCCTCGATAGGAGTTAGCACAGTCACACCACACTAAAATCACCATCAAATCCTCAGTAGGAAGCCTTCCAAAGCTCCAATAAAGGTGTTTTCTAGAATATATAAAAGCCACCTATTTTTGGTTGGTTGGTTCTGTGGCAGTATGTCCCTACAAACCACTGTATTATCAGGTTTTTGCATTCACACACGTAACTGCAGATGATGTGTACACACAATGAGATTGTCAAGGGGGAAAAGTCACTTTTCACCAGGGTAACAAATAACTCCTCCCCAAAACCTGGAACTGATGGAGAACAGAAGAGACATGGTGAAGATTAATGAAGTGAACAGCCAGGAGACTCTGAACAAAAATAAACTTCGTTCTGAAACTAGAAATGTTCTCAACAGTTTAGCTCCAACTCGTGTATGAGGGAGTGTGGATGGAAAATACATAACTAAGGTATTTCAGGTAATATTATGTTCTTTAAAATGCTTATAAGCTTAAACACAAGCCTATTTCTATCAGTAGAAATTATCAAAGTACCAATGGGACTTTACAGCTCAAGTTATTGCCACAGAAATAATTTTTTACTGTGAGAATGTGTGAAATTATTGAAGGTACAACAGCAAATACACCACCACTAACTAAAACAATTTAATCACATAATAATACACTGAGATCTACAAGAAACAACTTAGGCTGCTAAAAAAACGCTTTGAAGTGGAGGGAAAGGGAAAATTAATTCCTCCCCTGGTAACTACCATGGTCAGGCCTTGCTCAGGACGGAATCCTCCAGCATCCCGCTGAGGCTGGCTGGGAGGGGGCGGATTCGCGGCTTCAGACGTCCCTACCCGCTCGCGGGCCCCGGCGCCAGGCAGCCGCAGACATTAAAAGGCTTTTTTTAGCCACAAGTGTCCAGTTTCTGCTCACGTCTGTGGGAACGACGCGCGTCGCTCCCGGGCGCGCAGGGAACAGACACCGCCGCGGGGGGGCGCGCACGCACACACCGCGGTCGAGCGGTGATGTGGCCCAGGGGGGTCCTGACGCCGCTCGCTATAGGCTAGCGGAGGGGCGACGCGGATCTATCCCGAGCTCTGATTGGCCGGCAGTGGAGAAGAACCAATTCCCCGTGTCCCCGGGGCTCGGCGGAGGGGTTGATTCAGAGGCGAGAACTGGGGATTGTCATTGCGGACGGGCATTCCCGAGCTGCGATTGGTGGGCGGGGCTGTCATCCTGTGATTGGCACGGCGAGGGCGGGCGCATTGCCCACTCTGCGCCCGGCGATTGGTGGGCCGCGGGGAGGCGGGCTCAGCGGCGGGCGGCTATTGGCGGGGCGGCCGCTCCTCCCCCTGTGAGGGCGGGTCCGGGCGCAGAGCCCCGCGATCCTGTCAGTGTGGGAGCGGCGCTGCGGGGAGCGCGTCGTTGCGCTCGTTCTTCCCGGCGCGGCCTTTCTCTTTCCTCCCTCCCCCTTTCTCCCCTCCCTCCTTCCCTCCCTCGCCCTTCCCGCTTCCTTCCTGCTCCCTTCCTGGTGGCCGGGGCGGGGGGTGTCCCCCAGCCGCGGTGGAGGCGGCGAGACGTGATGGGGATGGCCGCATTCTTTTCTCTCCTCCGCCCCGCGCTGCGCTGCTCCGCCGGCCCCGCCGCCCTCCCCAGCTGCTGACAACGCCGGCGGCCCC
>VYZX01012728.1:196092-315994 GCA_013401335.1 Brachypteracias leptosomus
TGCGGACCGCCCCGCCCGGCCGCGGGGGAGGGGCGGTTTGCGCGGAGGGAGCTCGGCCCGGCGGCCGTTGGGAAGGGAGCGGCGGGAGGCGAGCAGGGGAACGGCTGGATGGCGGGGCGGGGGTGGGGTGGATGCCGTAATGCGGTGGGGNCGGGTCGCGAATATCGCCGCGTTTCGTCGTCCTTTTTCCTCTCCTTTTTAGCTCAGATGAGGTGGAGGAGATAATTGTTTGTCCAGGAGGGAGGCGTAGCCCCTCAGCCAGCTGGGAGATGCAAGGACGTAAAAGGATTGTGGTTTTCCGGGTGGTTTTTTGTGGACCTGTAGGTAGTGGATCCATCCCTGGGTTCTGAGTAGCACAATTACCGAGGCAGCCATATTGGGATGATGATCTGACAATCTCTGAGCTCAGGCAGGAGACGGGATGACAGGCCTGGCAGTTTTGGGGTCATTGGCAGAATATGGGTATTAAGCTGAGGTTGGACATCTAGAATTCCCCAGAAGCAGATGGTGAATTTATATCTGTTCCCTGACGTGTAAAATGCATTCACATCAAATTTTAAAGTGTGTTTCTCCTCCTTTCCAGCTCCTTCCTAGCTCAGTTCTCTCTGTTGTTGCACAATCCAGGACATCGGTGTGCTGATAAACAGCCATATGTTTGTATGCTGAGATTTTTGGTGCGTTGCCAAGTTTTGCACCACGGTTTTATCTGGCTGCTTCTCTTGGTACAAAGATAGCAATTCGGAGTGTGTGAGTTCAGCTGATATATCACACTGTCATCACTACCTGATCCTTAGTGGCAGACCTAAAATTGGCTTCACCGTTGTCCTCTTGTTCACAAGTCCCTGCTGCTCTGAACAGCTGTTTTGCTAACTTTCCATATACTAATCTCTCACCCTTGTTCATTTTCTTTCTTTAGAGCTGTTGTACTGATTGAGTTACAAGCATTTTTTTTGTGTTTAACAGCACAATCTCTGGCAGGCATACCTGTGAAAATATGCCTGAAAAGTTGGCTGTGTTAAATAAGTGATTCTTCTTAATTTGGGATATGTGCTGGAATTTTTTTCTTTTATTTGAATGTAGAGATACAGTTTCTGAATGTTGTTTTTGTAACCACTTTGAGCTTGTTGCAGGCTTCTCTGAATATATAAATAATAATTTGACTCTAAATCCTTCTTCTGCCTGTAACTATTTAAAAAAAAAAAAGCAATATGTTCTGTGTTTTGACTTGGCATAAAAACTAAGTTGCCAGAACTTTCACATACATTCAAGAATCCAAGTCTTAATAAACATCTCGTTTCTTTAAAGATTTGTGTGGAAGTCCAAACCTAATTCCAAGTGCTTTGGGACCACGAAGGGTGATTGACCAACATCACTGTGTTTGTCAGCTTGAGTAACAGAAAACAGACAAGATATTTTACATTATTTGTTTAATGACACACTTAATATGACTTAGAGGGTGGATGTGACTTACAGGGTGGATGATGGATATCTTTTAATAATAGTTTAGAATAAGTATGAGATTAATGTGTAGGATTTGCTTTTGTGCTGATGGAGCTCACTGAACAACTCCAATATTATCTACCAGTTGTTTTGGAGCCAGTGAGGTCTCACATCAAAGACACAGGCATGTAGCTCCTTTCTTTACGTGGTTCATGGCCAGCTCCAGATTGAACGTTAAAAGGTAGACAGCTAGTGGACTCTTCCCAAGACATTAGGGCAGTGATTCACTCTAGCGTGGATGGCAGCCTGGTAAGCCTATAATGAAGATAAAAAAAAGCAGCTAGCTTCTCTAAAGATTATTCTAAACCTGTACCATAGACTGTGTGGCACATTTTACTCTGTTGCAAGTTACATTTCCTATTACCTACCACTCTGTGGACAGCATTTAGTAGTAGTAAGTGATGCTACTGGGAAGTGCAAACCCTGAAAAACTAGTTGCAATTTATTATCTTGGTTACATTTTGTCTTATTTTATCATTCTGCATGATGAGGGCAATACTGGCTTTATAAAATGTTACAACCAGTTCAAGCTGCTGCTAAGTGGAAAAAAAAGAAGCTCAAAGCCCCAACAACTTGGGTTTATGGGAAGCTTGGATTTATATTTTTAAAAATTTTCTTATTAATGAAAATTAAATCTTGCATAGTAAGATGGTGTTCACTACATCTGAAATCCTTGTGCAACTACAAATAGGCTTTTTGCTCGCTTCAGATATGAAAAATAGCAGACTTGAGAATGAATGAGATTTAAAATTACACTGCATTTAATTTTCTGTGAGCATAAAAGGGTTGGGAAAAGTTGGTAATTGCAAAAGTCTGGCAGTTCAAATTTTTATGCTGTTGCAAGTGATTTTGTGACCTGTTCTGTGAGAATTTCTTCACAGCTCTGTTTCAAACAAGGCCTTTAGCTGGTGCACATGGAGTCTCTGGTGCTGTGCTTTTCCTGCTTTCTTATTTTGAATAGGGTGTTCAGAAGTATTCAGGAATTATATTTTTTTAATAGATGATTCTTTCATTCCATCTTCTGTTTGCCAGTTTCCTAGATATAGTTATCTGCAGAAATAATGTAGTACTCTGAGAGATACTTCTATGAGAACATCAGAAAAAAAACTGTGTAAGTGGGACTCTTCAGTAAGAAGGGAAAATAACTTATCTACATTTCATGAATAAGAACACATTGGTTGTATCTTTTTCTTTAAAACAAAAAAATCCCCTTCATTAATGACCTTAACCTCTATTTATTGGGCCTTGTGGGAATTTGACAGAATTATGGTTTTCTTGTTAATATGGATGGATGGGAAGAGCAAGATGCAACCCCCTAGAAATGATGTCCTGCACCCTATGAAAATCCCACTGACGTGGCTTTTTGGGCAATCTGACAAAGTAAATAATGGCACCATGAATCTGATAATAACAGAGATTTTGCACTTGGTAGATTCTTCAGTTGAGTTTCAGAAGCAGGATGCTTGGTGACCACCCACAGTAACACTCCTGGTTTCCACCAGCACTGTGCAGGGTCAGTTGAATAATGCTCCTGGGATGTGTTGGGATTAGCTCTGTCATTCAGCCCTCCTGGGAGGGCACAGCTACTTAAGAAGGGTCAGATGAAGAAGGGAGAGCAGAAATTCCACGCCGTGGATACGCAGGGGGAAGGTTTATAATGAAGTTTCATGTCTGGTACTTTGTTATACAAAAAGTAGGCACTTCTGAGCAAGATGAATAAAGCAGTTCTCAAAACAACCCAGATTCTCCCTTGAGCTTTGAAGATCATGTGAATCCATTCCCATTACTTTGCTCTGTCCCATGGTTAAGTTTTTAGTGAAGCTTCTTAAAATTCTGCACTCACCTCAAGTTGTCTGTGTGGCTGTCTCGTCATCATTATTCTCCCAATTTGCTGTCCCACTGACATTGAAATTCAGTTGGCTTGTTCCTAAAGACATTCTTCTAGTCTGGTGAGAATCCTCAGGTACTTGCTGAAATAAGGAAGGCTTTAAATTGCCTCTTCTGCTTGGTGGAGTAATTTAATTTCTGCCTCCACCATGTGATGGCATTAATGAAGTAATGCAGTTTTATTAAAAACTTCTTGTCCTATGTGAAGCTGCATCATGACTTCAATTAAGCATATATAAGTATTTTTACCAGCTGCAGAACTTACTTTAGAGCTGACCTGCTTCTGCTTTAGATCTGCTAGTAAGTTTTCTGCTTTGGGGCACTGTGATTACTACCCTGAAAGGAACATTTTGTGGATATGTGGTGTGTAGATAACCAGAAAAGAAGATTTCTGGGCCATGCGTGGTGATTGTGCCCATATTAACTCCAGCTCAAGATAGAAATGACTGCATTGAGTCAGGCCAGAGATTCACCCAGCCCTGTAGTTTTCAGCAGTGGCTGAAATGTAGATATTTAGCAGATTTAGATTAGTAGCAGGTATTTAGAATATGAGGATAAATCAACCATGTCATCAGGTTTTCTTAATATAGTCTTCCTGATTCTGAGAGTCTGTGCCATGGAGACTTTCCTAACAAAGGGTGGTAGCTTTCTAATAGACCTTGATGACTTTTTCCTTGAATCTATCTTATTGCTTTTTGAGTCTGTTTAACTTCAGTATCCTGTGGCAGTAAGTTAAACTGCTTAATTGTAGACCAACTGGAAAACTTTCTTCTGATGGAAAAGGTCTGTCAAGGACAATACAACTGAACCAACCTTTGTTACCCCTACATTTCAATACTCTCTCAGGTGTTCCTTGAAGTTTGGATTGTGGTTATCAGGGATAATTTCCTGCCAACTAAGGTGCTCCATTTTAGGATTTGAACAAGTATTTTGATAATGAAGATGAATTTCCTGGTGAACATTTGCTGAAGATAGATACTAGTAGTTATCCTGAAGGCAATAATTTCGGATTCCTCTTCTTCCTTGTAGAGTAGTGTGTCCTTTAATCACTAGATACACAACTAGTTAATGAGATTTTGTTTCCTTTGAGAAGAGGACTTTCCCAGGACTGCAAAGGGTTTGTTAAGGTTGCTGAGTACACCCTTTTCTCTGGAATGGTGTGTGTTGAAAGTCAGTGTGATATGGCCCATCACACCTATGTTAGTGTAAATAATATTGTGAATGCATTGTGGCAGCAAAGGTTGACAGCTAGGGAGCCTGGATATGTGGTATTTCATAGCTAGCTCATGCTGAAATTTAAGTAGCTGTATCTTCAGAGCTAAAATTATCTTTGCTAGGTTCATCTGAGCACATGTTGCAACCAGATCTTCCCTTTGGTATCGGCATCCCTGCTTTCCGGGAAGAAAACCAAGTAATGAAGGCAAATATGTTGGTACACTTCAAAAGGACTGCTTCAGGTGACAGAAACTTTTGTCTAGGGAGCCAGGGTACAGGTGCTGGTTGGTGTGTTTCCTGTCCTGGCTTTGAAGTGACATCTTCCATGGGGGGGAGGATGGCAGAGCAGAAATTGAAGTTATCAGACAACTTCGACCTCCCGAATTTTATCAACATCTTGAATGGGACAGCTGTAAATAACAAAAATATGTTTTTCTCTCTAGAAAACACCAACAAGAAGAATAACTTGAAGCACTCCTGACCCCTTCACTTTCCATTTGGTGAGAGCACTAGAAGCAGCCAGGATGTCGGGGGCCTCGGTGAAGGTGGCTGTTCGGGTCCGGCCCTTCAATTCCCGAGAAACCAGCAAAGAATCCAAATGTATCATCCAGATGCAAGGCAATTCAACCAGTAAGTTCACTTTCATCTCCTAAGGGAGTCTTCCTGCTCTCCCTTCCTGCTTAATCCCCTTCCTTTTGTCAGACTAAACTGAGTACTGTGTACATTATATCATCCAGGATAACCTTTTTAGGGAATATTCTCTTCTGGGGCTGTCGTTACCAATTAGATTATCTCTGAATTTGACCAGAAAGTCTAAATCACGAGGATCTTGATTTTGCTGCAGTTGTTTCTGGTGTTTGCTTGCAGTGAGTTGAGAGTTAGAATACCAAAGTGGAAAACATTTTTGTTAACTTCAGTGTGTGGGAGGATCATGTGGACTGACAGATAGAAGGATATGTTGCAGACCACCACATGATAGTTGCTGTGGTGTAATTCCTGCTTGGGATTGGTGCTTTAGTCCTTGGTGTGCTTATTCTGCAGTCTGTGCCTTTGTTTAGGAGTATAATTTGAGTGAAAAGGCTGAGGGGAAAAGGATGTCAAGCTTTATGCTACCAGGTTAGATGTCTAAATGGCATCAAAATAACAGACTACATAAAATCACCTTATTTTATAACCAATTAGAAGTGTTAGGGTTCTTAAATAAGTATTGTAGGTCTAATTTGGAGGAGGAGGCTCTTCTATGGGAACCTGGATGTGGATACACCATTGATTGATTGATTTCATTTTTTTTAACATGTTTCTTAAGGTCAAGGCAGGTTTGTCACCATTTGCTGCAGTGTCATTGGTCATGTGTAGACTAATATGTATACCTATAAACTGCTCTTCTTATGGTAGTTTTTCATTGTTAGGTATTCCAGTAAAGTCATCTTGTGTGTAGCTGTAGGAAATAACACTCTGAGAGCACTGAGGTACTTCACTGAGTATTCACTCATGCTTGTCAATACTAAGGAGGTTTCATACAGGGTCCTTCTTTTTTTAGCCAAGGTTGTACTTCAGCCTCCTTCTGCAATGGAATTGAAGTCTTGGCTCTGGTCACTTAGATTATATACAATGCTTGTGGTTTCATGGGAAGAGAGGCATCATATAGAAGAGAGCTTGGAGTAAATTCTTATCTTCAGGTCTTATGTGGGATATTACTCAAAGAAACTTTGTTTTTGGTTGGATTTCAAAGTTTCCATTTAGAATGGTGAGGGGGCTGTTTGGAAGTCATCTCATGTAGAAACAGGTGCTTGTATCCCAACTTTGGCTGCCAACTTTCAGACCAAACCAGTGTGGAATGGAAGAACTCCATTAGAGGGCATTTATTATGGAAAATACAACAACAGTTGGTTAAAGCAACACCACTGGGTGCCATTGCCATAGGTTTTCTTGCTGCTGTGAAGACATGACAACAATAATTTGAGATACTTAAGATTTTTGAGCTCCAGCAGCCTGTGGAAACAGCTTGTTTGTGGTACAACAAGGGTGACCAGTGAAGCTCTGGCAATCTAAGTTTGAAATATGGTGTAGACAAAAGACACTGGTTCTGTTTCTGAGTGCTGGTGCTGCACTATGAAGGCATTTCACATTTTCAAGAAATTGCATTGGCTTTCAAAAGGAGAAAACCACTTCCTAGTTTATCTAGTTGGAAACTTCTTTACAGCTTTTGCTCTGTTTTGTGCTCTGGAAATGTTTAATCTGTAGCCTTCTGTTTGAGTCCTATGGCTCTGATACAAGATGGGTGATCTGACAGATGGTCAGGTTTAAGTCATCCTTACATACCGTTACAGACTTTGGGAAAGTTACACATTCTTACAATCTGTGGGCTGTTTTTCCCCTATATTTCCCTCTTAGAGGAGAAATACAGAAGAAAGCAATAGACAAAGGAGTAATTTTACTGGGTGAACAGAAAGGGATCATAACATAAAAGACATGAATAAGGCATTGTTTGGTGGGGAAAAAAACCTGAGCAGAAATCTTTTCTCCAAAGAATCTTCCTAACAAAGCTGTCTGACACACACAACCTCAAGCTGAAATTCTGGTTTGCTTTTAGAGTACATGTTACATTTGAGGGTATAAGTACTGTTGCTGTTTCTGCCAAAGATTCTTTCTTTTTTTATGATCCCTCAGTCTTTGCAGCCTCACAGTTACATTATTGAGCTGCTTATTATTAAGGTCTGAACTTGTTGGCTAAAAGCTGACAACAGAAAGTGCCATTAATGTGTCTGACTCTCATATCTGGTGTAGCTATTTCAAAATAAAGGGAAGTCAGTAATAATTCTAGCCTATAGAGTTCCTGCTTCATACCTTCAAATGTGCCTGTGAAATTTTCAAGGCTTTGATATCTTGCTTCGAAGAAGGTTATTTTTTCATGTGTGCACTAATCAAGTTGACAGGAGGCAAATCTGAGAGGCTGGTGAGATGTTGTGTGGTGACTATTTTAAGCCTCCGAGACAATTAAAGTTCTCTTATCTTGGAATTAAAGCCTAATGGACTATTGTGATGAAGAGGATTGATGAGACACTGTGAAGTCTGCAAGCTAAGAAGGGATTTTGACTGTTGGCTTGAACTTTAATTCTTTATGTATTGCTTGGCCAGCCTGTTCTATGAATCATTTGTGGGTCCTGAGTTTAAACTTTGTCCAAGTCTGGGTTTTGTAAATGTATTGGTGATATAGGCAGAGATTAGGATTATTTTAAGGAAAACAGTATAGTGATGGAGATAGAGATAATAATGTGTATCACAGGTACTCCACTTATGTTTTTATAATGAATGTATGAAGAAATGAGTGTTTTTTGACATCCATAATGAAGTATATTCTTGAAGTCAGAATGCCACCAACCTTGTTGCCCAACACGCTGCTTTTGTTTGTTAGTTTTTAGGTGAATTTGCCTGTTTATAGCTTTTGGGATTGTCTGTCATTCATGGTGGGTCTGCCAGCAAAATAAAACATCCTCCTGGGTTAGAAAGCTTATTCTTATTTGTGTTACACAGTTTAACTTTGCTTTAGAAGCAAAACAAATGTCATTTTGTTGTGGTCTTGAGGTCTCCTACAGAAGTAACTTGTTATCCTATCTGGCTTTTATGTAATTTCCTCATGGAAGATCAAGGCCTTTAATCTAGATCCATAGTAGATCTCCATCTTTATAATTTCTCAGTGTTTAAAAAATGACAAAGTAGCTGTATACAGATCTATATATGTCTTAATCTCAGAAGAAAATAGTTCTTACAAAGGTCTTTAACCCACAGTGTTAAGAGCACTTACTTGGGACTTGTGTTTTTCTGTCAGAAGGATGCAAAGATTTGGGAATTTTGAAATTGGTGCTTGAAAAATTGTCTTTTTTGTCTACTAGGATGACAAGACTAATTTTTTTCCCCTTTATGGCTTCAAAGGTATTGATCTGCAGTAATACAGTATCTTGCACTTAAAGGAATTGTCAGCCTTTGTGTTTTAAATATAAGTGGCAAAAATGCAATTCTGCAGTCCAGCTGAAGTCACATGTGCTGACTGCATTAAGGGGCTGGTATTTGGCAGAGGGCCCTGGCTGCTCAGATTGGATCAGATTGCAGATGGTAACCATTTGGATGAGGCTGCCAAAAGTCCTCCAGTGGAAAGGGGAGAGGTGGGGGTGGGAGAATAGAGGAATTCTTAAAGGCAGAAGTTAGGAGATGAAAAATTCTACTACTTAAGTTAATTTTGGAAATGCTTTTCAAAGAAGAGGTAACATCACCATCAAATTCCTGATTAAAACACCCTCCTGAAATGGTGGCTGAGGGGGGTTAATTTAAGAAAAGCCCGTTGTTTTTTATTATTATCACTCAGGATCTGAAGAAACATAAGATTTGTTTTCAAAAGCACCTGCTATGCCAGTGGATTCAGTTGATCTGATGCTTTGTTTTCATTTGGAATTATGCTCTGAAGAGCATGTCCCTGTTGTCCATTGCACAGAGGTCCCTTGGAGATGGGAATGTGTGTCCATCCACAAACCTCAGGTGCAGGTGCCCACTCAGGACCAGGCACAGTGGAGCTGTGGCTGCAGGGTGGAATCAGCTGTACTGGGGGTCCTGGGGGGAGAAGGGGAAAGTTGGTGGGCTCAGAGGGCTTTTCATATGGATAATAAATTGCTTAGGGTGGTCCATCACTAGCAGTCCTCACTGTTGCTTAGCTTGACACTGCCTAAGAGATTGTTTCTTTCATATTCTGCTTATTACAGAATATTTTCAAGTGAAACTTGGCATCAGTAGACTTACAGGTTGCTTTTTGTGGTAGTTTGTTGATAAAATCTTGCCTAATATTGAAACAGGCAGAAACTTCTAAAATAACACTTGTCTTTTCCTCTGAGATAACTCTGTTTAATTTTGTCAGTTTGTAGAGATAATTTTTCAAATATATTTCATGTTTTCTTCAAGTTTCTCAATAGGTGTTTTATTGTGCTCGATGCCAAACTCACAAGCAGCTTTTTGAAGTTAATAATTCCAGATTAGATCATGGTTGTCAGAGGGTCTTGATTGAATAAGTTTTGTCTTCAGCTCCTGCTTTTTCATATTTTTGTGGTATGATTTACACCAATGCACCTAGCTCACAATTTACACCAATTCATTTTACCCACCATGTATTAATGACCTATTTCCTGTCCACTTAATTATTTACTGTTGTGGTGAGTGGGAAAAAGATCCTGCAGTGTAATACCTGGGCTGAAAGGTGAGCTCTGGATCTAGGAGTATTTTGTGTCAGTAGTTCTTATCCTCATTCTTGTATCAGGTTATGAAATATAACAAACACAAGCAATGTTTGCAGCTGCTGCTGTGGATTATTGAAATGCAAACCTGAGCTATTCTGGGCCTAAAAACTTGTGGTTTTTGTTTTCTGAGTCTTGTTTGGTTAGTTGTGTTTTGGTTTTGTTTTTGGTTGTGATGTTTGGGGTTTTTTGTTGGTGCAAGTGATTTGATAATCCAGTCTGTAAATAAATAATGCATAAATAAAAATAAATGAAAAGGAAGCAGAGGTTGAAGCTAGTAGCTACAAGGCAGTATTCAGATATTCATCACTAGCAAAGAGTTCAGCTAGCTTCTTCCTTAAAAAGTAAATGATAAATAAGGAAGTATTCTACTTACAATTTGTCCTCTGCAATTGATGTTGCATTAATTGTGTGCTGGATGAATGAAAATAGATTTTAACATCTTGTGGTTGCCAGTGACAGAGTAAAACAAAGTTCTCAGGCTGCAGTTCATCTGAGATTATTGTATAACCTGGTTTACCATAAACCCCATTAATGTAGAAATAGCCCTACACAGTCTAGGTTATCTTGAAAGATATGAGTGCAACTGGATCCTCAGGTTAGGACTGACAATTACCTGTTTGGGTTCTACCTCAGTAATAATCTCTGTGGCTTGGTGGTGGTGGAAGGTTCTTTTGTGGCCTGCTGGAGGTATTGGATGGTTGATGGTAACAGGCCCAGTGGAGTGGCCCCATCTGCCAGTGCCAATAGGCCCAGCTAATCCTAAAGGGGTGTGGCAGTTGGGTTCTCAAGAAGTTATCCTTGGCATCACAAAAACTTCAGAAGGAATCCTGGAGTTCAGTTGTGGAAAAAATATTTTTCTTCTACTGGTTGTTTGGGTTTTTTTCCTCTGTGAAGGCTTATAAATCTGGTCTAAACTGAAATATTTACATTAAACAGAAATAATGGAGAAAGAAAGATCTAATTTGGGTTCCTTTTCTGTTTGGATTTTTTTTCTTTTAAGATGTGTCCTGCTTTATGCAATTGTTTTGGTGCAGAATAAAAATGGGTGGGAAAGCAAGATTGGACTTAAAAGGCTTTTGATTTATGATGGGTTTGTCTAAATTAGTGATATTTTAAATGTACCAAAATGGTTGGTATTTGAAAAATAATACAAAAGCCAACATTACTGAAAGGTTCATAGAGCAAGGTAGTTTAACCAATAATTTATTGGTGTATATTGACTGGAGATATTGTTACATTTTGCCTTTTTCATTGTTATGTAGCTCTAAAAAGTAGTGACCTCTTTCAAAGAGACTTTAATCCTAAAGGGGTGGGGGGGAAGTATAGTCTGATCTTTTTCTTTGATCTAATTTTTAGCTGTTTTCTTAATGAAGACATACTAGATGGAAAAGAAACCCTATTGTGTGTGTGTGCCCTCAGGAGAATAATTGGTTTGGGTTTTTCTGCACTAGTATTCTGTAAGCATAGCTTGGATAGTTTCATGAAGGAGCTTGTATCATGGAAATAATCTTTGATCTCAATTACTGATGAGAAAAGCCCTTATAAGAAATTGGCTTTTATTCAGACTAGCACTGAGTATCTGTAAGTAATAATGGGAATTTATGTAGCAAAGTCTGCAGAGGTAGAAAAGGCAAACAAAAGAGTTCATTGTAGTTGCCCTGCCTAATAACTTGTGTCTTTCTTTTGCTGTTCTCTTTAAATAGTTGCTCTAGGAGTGGAGTTTGATGGGTGTGGTTCTTGCTTCTCTAGATTTTTTTCTAATAGTGCTGGGTCATTGTAGAAGTGGAAGTCATAAAATGGTAACAGAGGTAATGCTGGGTGCAGACAAGCAAAGGCTCTGCATATGAATATCAGAGCTCTTTGTTTTCAGGATTAGGGATTTCTGTTGCCTGTCCATAAGTTTTTCTTCATTACTGTTTCTGAGTGCCCAGTTCAAATGTTGTGTTACAAATCTTGAATATTTTTTGCAGTGGAGAAGGAAAAAAAAGCCTGGAATTTTTTTAAGTGCTTGATTTTCCTTCTAAAGCCTTTCTCATGGTTGTGTAAGAATAACATGAGAAGTGTTAATTCTGCATACTGATTAAAATTTAAAAAACCCCTCACAAATCTTATTTTGGAAGATGACTTGAAAGAGGTGGGAGAAGATGAACATTTAATGATTTTGTAAATGTTAGAGGTACAAATACTGGACCTGGAGCAAGACTGTGGGATGGCTGGGATGTTTCAGCTACTGTTAAAGGCAGATGAACTAGATTTAGAAAACTCTCATGGAGTTAGTATAGAACTATAGTAGAAAGAGCTAATATTACTAATGAACCCAGAAAAGTTTTCAGTCAGTGGTGAGTAAACTGTGTGAAATGCTGCCCCTTCAGAATGAGTGCCCACTGACACAGGGCTAGGGCTTTAGGGGTGATTATTTTTAGCCAATGCTGAAATAATGTGTCACCTTTCAGTGTGCAAGTAGAAGTATAGAAAATGCAAATTGTCAATGGGAACTGCTTTAAGAATTGGGTATTTTCACAACATGAAGCCTTTAAGATATCAAGGCTGGCAGTACTGACTCCTCAGGATTCCAGTGCTCCATGATGTCCTTTTAATGTAGTGCTGGCATGTGTCTGAAGGTCAGAATGGCCTTTGGAGGAGGCCACTGGCTCTTGAACATGTAGTCAAGTAAAAGCAGGGGATGAAGGGAGATACTGCTTTATCTGCCTTGAAGCAGAAAACATGTGAGGAAAGAATTCAGCTCGACTCCAAGCACTTAGCCAACTACTACACAGAGCTGATACGCACCTTCTGCAGTGGGACATTGTCAGGTAATCAGCTGACAGAGGCAGCTTTGGAGTGGTTTCTCTCAGCATTTCAGAGGTAGAACAGCATGGTTCGACTGGCTCCTGCTTGGTGCAGAGCCTGCTGGCACGCTGCTCCCCCAGAACACCAGCTGTAGAGAGGGTATTTATAGCCCTTGGATCTGGAAGAGCAGCTGAGGATGAGAGAGGCTTTCTAGCAGCTTCTGTGAGCAAAGGCTTGCCTGGCTCTGGTGCTGTGGAGCCCAACTCCCTCCCCCAGCCAACCTTTCTCCCAGTACAGGGTTGAAATTCCACAGTGGGGAGAGAATCCGGTTGAATTCCAAATGAGCTGTTCTTAGCTTCCACTTGGTTTCCTTCCCTTTTAATGGGTTGAAAAATGCAAACAATGCTTTGAAAAGCAAGGGCTGCTTCGCAAGCTGGAAGTGTCCATTTCCCTCCATTTATCTCTTATAATAACAACCCTGAAAGTCTGCCTTCTAAAAACACTATAGCCATAGATCTGATTGCAACGTATGCCTAGGGAAGAAGCCTGTATTAAACGTGTCTTTGGGAAGGTGGTTCACGTTCCAGCAAATAAAGAATGTCTGCTCCACCCTGCTCTCACTAAGGAACATGCTCCCATTGTTGTCATTCCAGTCTACAGATGGCGCAGATATATTTTCCAGCCCCCTGCGTTTTAAGAGACTATTTAATGTTAATTGGGTCTTGTTGAGTCAATTCTGAAAGCCCTAGATCTTTTATATTGGTTAAATTGATTATTCAGACATCATAAAATAAAACTCGTGCTCATGTTGATGCAAAGAGAGTTTAAAGAAGGCACAGAAATGAATTATTTGGTATTTATTTCCCTGGATGTTGCCCCTTCCAAAGTTCTGTCTAGACTAGCATGTTTTTTTAAAAAAAATCTGCCTATTCTTTTGCCAATGATTAATGAGAACAAAAGTGAAGACAGGACAGTACCTTTTTTGCTAGCTGGTACCTCCTAATATGTGTTGGCCTTTGGTAAGGCTGTGTGCTCTTTGGAGGCTGCTGCTGCCACCAGGAGAGTTATTGAGGCTGGTGTGAAGCCTCCTTTGTGAGATGAAACCTAATTTTATTTCATATGTAGAAATTAAAGAGCTTTTGTGCCTTCAGCAGTGACAGATGTGGTGGCTATATGGGAATGGGAGATGTAAACAACAGAAAGCAGAGGCTGCGTTGCACAAATGATGAAAGACAAGTTTCTCCACCTCCATACCTGACTTTCACCATCATTGTTTTTATTTTAATGACTGACAATTGATAGTTTGCTTTGCATTTTTTTAAATATTAATCTTATCAGTCTCCCCACCCCCAGCATAGACTGTATATCAGCTAATCCTGGGATTTAGCCCAAGTTAATTCTGTCTGCTGGTGTTTCTCTGAAGGGCAAACTGCAGTTAGGCAGCTCTTGACTGGAGCACCCTGCAGTGACTAAGGTGTGGCACGGCTGATGGCAGAGTGCCCCATCATATGACTGATTGCAGAGCTCACTGACTTGACTTGAAATGCAGTGAGGGATAAGAGAATCATTTCACTTCTTACCTCTCAGTGCTTGGCTTCCCATCTCTCTATTCCAAGAGTTTATTAGAAAGAATTGCTTGGAACCCCAGATGCTCAATGCAGATAATTTCTAACCTGCAAAATTCATGACATGCTGAGGAGTGCTGCTGGCAGGGATGAAACCAGATTGGGCTCAGGCTGCAAGTCCAGTGTCATCATCTGACAGGAGATTGAAGTGGTTAAGAAGTAGTTTTGGTCATTCTTTGTGCCTGCAAAAATATTGACGTGGCTGAGTAGATGGGAATGGAATGAGGGGGCTGATCTCAGCTAAATTGGCTTTTTTTTTTCCTTTTTGTTTTTATTTTTCTCTCTGTAGGTTTCCCACTGTCTGTTTACTTGGTTAGTTTTAGTGGAGAATGGAAGTGTAAAACCAGAAATGATGGCTTGTAGTGGGAATGTGTTTGTGTATATGTTTAGGAAGGGATGAGGAGAAAAAAAAAATGTTTCTCTCAGTTGAAAGTATCCTAGAAGATTCTAACTTTGCATCAGTTCTCTGTTATGCTCCACACTCTGGTTATACTTGTAAAATAAAGTGCATATTTGAGGTATGCTTTCTGAATTTCAGCTTCAACAAATTAAGATCGTAGAGCAAAAAAGTTTAGGTGCCCAAAATGACAAAATAATACCTGTTACAGAATAGATGGTGCTGTCTCAGTGGTGAAGGGGTCTTTCAAAGTTTGCTGACAGGTTTTGCTAAAATTAAAACCTAGCAATGAATTTGGTCTCATAGATTTGAAAGGTTGAAAGTGTATGTTATTTTTGTGCTAGCTGATAAAGCAGATGGTGGATGGTATGAAAAATGTTAATTAAGGAACAAGTAGGATGGACTGTGGAAGTACCTTATGCCAAGAAATGAAGTTGCCTTTTTAAGTAAGAAGGGCATGTTAAAATCCAAATGTTTTGTGGTGATTGGCTTGTTCCTGTTGATGCAGCCAGCACATCTAAAATTATAATTCCTTCATTGATTGTGCTCCTCCCTTCTCCTTTTCTTTATTAGGCTGTACTGTATCTCCTGTATGCTTCTAATGTGCAAAGACTAATTAGTTCAAATATGTGGGTCTTGTGTAATACAAAATTCTAGATTATTTGGTGTGAAGAGAGTTGTTTTAAAACTGTTGGTTTCCTCACCTTTTGGTTGATAATATATAAAACTCACATGTTTGTAGATACAGATACCTTAAAAACCCCACCAAACTTAGCTAGGCAGCTAAAAAGAATTGTTTGAATTATTTGGGCTTCAGAGAATATGTGGATTGTCCTGCTCAGAGGCACCTCAGCTGGGATGAAGCAGCTCTGTATGGTTTACAATGGAAGTGTGAGGAGAAATAAGCTTTTCAAATGCAAACTGTGTCTGTAGGTTGGGATGGCAGTGGGTATGAAATAAACTGCTTCAAATTAGCTGGTAATCCTGCATAGCTGTTCACACAGTGCACTTTGAATTTTATATCAATTTATGACATTTAATTACTTCTATTTATTCTATTTGCCTATCAAGGTAGAAAACTGCTGTAAATATTATGTCTTAAGGTGAAGTACATTATTAAAAATTGCTGAAAATTTGTAATTCAAATAAAGAAAAGGAATAATACAGGTGTTTATCTCCCTCCAGCAGACCAACAGTTTGTAGGGTATATTTTAAAAACACGAATATTCCCATGCCTTTTTCTCATCCTTCCATTCCAAAGGTAAATGATGGACATTAACCCAAACTGTGGTTGCAGTTTTGATCCTGGAAGAGTTTTTAGACCCTGCAGTAGAAAAATAGTATCTTCAACTTGTTTCATCCTTTCCACGTTCCTGAGTTGTGTGTAGCCTTTTTCAGTGGCAACGCTCTAGGAGATGGTGATTTTGTAAAATATCCTTCCAGTCTGTTTGATGCAGAAACCTTAACTTGTGGAAAGCTGAAAGATTCCACATGGCTTCAGAAGTAGGCTTTTGGTAAAGCAAGGGGCCTGGAAAGGGGATTGAGTGTCTCAGAAATTGGCTTTTTAGGCTAACTCTAATATTCCAAATTGCTGTGGGGCTGTGCTGATGGTAACTGATTACAGCTGCTCAAAGTGAGAGTGTCAGTTTGCAAACAGAGTTAATTGCCACATTGGACCTTTGAAATAGCAGATAAACAAATTTATTCTGTAAGATAAAAAGGCCATTAATGTGTTCCTGCTGTGATATTCTGCCTTACTGCCTTTCTCATTTCCTGAGGCTCTGTAATTAAACCATTAGCTTTCCTACCATGCCGTGAGTCTGCAGTGGGGCGAGGAGATAGATGATGACCTCTTTCATGATTCACTAATACAATTCATCTTGGCCTTGCATGGCTTAAAAAAACAAACAAAATAACTGAAAGGCTTTTAGTGTTCTTGTGGGGATTGGAGACACGGGAAAGAGTCCTCTTTTTAGATTCTATTTGTTTCCTCACTCAGCTGAGCACACAGCTTGCTGAGTAGCATGGCACGTTAAATCAGTGTTGCCCACTCAGTCTGATTTCTGCATGATCATTCCTTTTTTTTTTTCCCTCTTTTCAATTTGGTGTATGAGCTGTTAGGATAGAGCTTACCTGTACTGTAAGAAGTCGTTTAGTTTCTTCAGAAATATCCATTGGCTTCCTTTAAAAGTAGCTAGATGTCATGGGTTTGCTTGTCCCTCCAGTGGAGATGCTTGGTGCAATAGACACCTTCCAGTTAGGTCAGGTACTTCAGCTGGAATTCCTGGTTTCTCAGCTGCCTCACCATCTTCTTCCAGGTGTCTTAGCTCACATTATTATGGACCTGGTCCCTTGGTTCAAACTCAGACCGCATCAGACATGGCTGATGCCCATAGATACCCACTTGGTGCTCAGTGTTCCCAGTGAAGAGGGTTTCAGTCCGAATGAAATCCACTGAGGTCATAATCTTATATTTCCTCAGTTAGCTTGGCTGGATTCACTTGTAGACAGACTGAGAACTCTGTTAAACCAGTGATTCTGAAAATGGAGGGTGTAGAGTCTGTGTGAGACACAGGAATGGGGATAAATAGACCTCGGGCTTGGAGTAGAAGCTGAGTGGAAAGGCTGTGACTGGCTCACAGTAGTGAGGGACAGCATGCAGAGTTCCTGGCAGCCAGGAGCCTTTCTCTGACTCGTTCGTGCTGCAGTGGAAGGTTTTGGCCAGGCAGCTGCATTCCCAACCTCTGACAGAGCTGCCTCCTTGCACATTCATCTCCCTTTCCTGATATGCTTCTCAAGATAGGCTTTGCAAAAACATCCATCCTAAAAAGTAGCTTTCAAAATAGTGAGCTGGATGGAACTTGTGAAGGAGCTGAGGAAAGCCAGTGTTAAGAAAATAATGATAAAAAGAATAATTAAAAATGGCTTTAAAAAAAAAAGGGGGCAGAGTGGAGCCACTTGCAGAAATTGTGGGGCCTGAACTTGATTCTTCACAAGCGTGATGGATCAAATTTAAGCTTGAAGCAAGGAGGATGAAGCTTGAATTGCAAGCTCGTGGTGCCTTTCCAGACTCTGAGCCTGGTGCATAGCTTGAGATCTCATCTTTCATGGGTGGTCAGTGTGCCTTTATGCACAGCGAGCTGAGTGGAAAAAACAGCTCTTCATCTGATTAAACGTTTGGCTGCTTTGCTTCCTTTTTTGAAGTGGTGAACTCTTCCTAGAGACTTTTTAGGGGTTTTTTAAAAAACAATGAATGGGAAGTGTGTATATTCACATCAAACTTGGTTTTGAAGAATTCTTAAATTTGTGCTGCTCGTTCTGTTTTCTGTTTCTAACTCAGCAGAACCTTAGAAGGCAATTTAACTCTTGTTTACTTGGAGAGACCAAGGGCAGCTTTGCCTTGTCCTTTTTGCTTATAAACAACAGTATAAAAATGGAAAAAAAAAAGATGAATACTTGCTATTTCACCGCTGATTCTAAGAGGAGACAAATCAATCCTGCCATGAAGTAAATAAGTGAGATCAAAGCTCTCTTTTGTGGTTGTATTAGCACCTTCAAGTAAAGCTGCACCAGTGTGATGTTTGGGTAGTGAATAGATGTTTTCAGATGGTGGTTAAAAATGTGTTGTTGCTCAGCAAAGACACAGCTCGGCTTCTGTTTGTCTTGAATTGCCTCCACAGTTTGCCAGGCCAGGAGATCCCCATTTCCAGGGCAGGGTTCCAAATGCAGTGTACCAATAAGGGTCCTTGCTCCTCCCTTTCCCAAGACATGACTCCTCTCACAAGAACAGTATCAAGAGTTTGGTTCAAATGATTTGTGGTTGAGATTAAGCCACAGAATGTGTGTTGGCAGGAGAGATGCTGGCAGTATGTTTCTTTTTCATGTGTCTGCTTAGAATTGTGTTGTACAGTACATAGGAATAGGTTCTAGTACATAGGAGTGGGTTCTCTTTATTGCCCCTTTGTTCTGCTTTTAATAGTTAGGTGATTTTCCCATGAACTTATAGCCCAAAATAACTGAAGAAATAACATTGTTCATCTCCAAAAGTTATGTTGAACTAGTGTGGAAATTGGTTTTTATTTATGCTGCTTTTTTGGCTAGGAGCTTCTGGATACAAGACATGACATCTTCCTTCACCTTCAGAGCCTTGATCTTAACAAATTGAACAAGAATTGAGGAGCTGTTGAATTGCAGCAGCCTGGAATACACTGACAGAAGAGAACTGGTTTAAGTTTGGGGCAGAGGAGTTGCCTTCTGGGATCTGGAATTTGCTCTCTTTAACTTTTAGAGCTGGTTGAATAGTGTGTGCTGTAGGTGTCCTGCTGTTGGGTCAGAACTCCTGAAGGGAAACCAAAGCCGTATCTGATCGCTTAGGTGACCGGTTTGTTATGTGTTGATGCCCCTGTTGCTATCCAAAGCCACAAGCATTTCTGCCATATGATACTGTGCTGGTGCAGGGCATATTACTCACTGGCCTTGCGTGTCTGTCAGCTTTCATAAGGCAAGAATGTCAGCACAAGGTGCATCCAAGTGAAACGGGGTTGGCTGCAAGAAATAGGGTAGCAACTGTTGCTATTTGCCATCCAGACATGATCTTTTCTCCACTCCGTCATGTTGGACAGATGCCCTGCTTGGGGACACAGCATCTTGTAGGGGAGTGATTTCATTTTCTTGGGCATTCTGCAACCCCATTTTCAGAGATTTCAGTGCCACGTGATTTTCAGTTCATGCTGAAATGGTAAGAGATGTGGGTGTTACAGTTTTTATTTATCACAGCAGGAAAGGGAGAATCCTGCATCTCCCAAAGCATAGCCCAAGTGGCATGAATGTGTGAGAAATAAGCATCCTTTGTTTAAGATGTCTAGTATGAGGATGTAAGTCATCCCCAGAAAGACTGTCATCACCTTGTCCAACAACAGGACAAGGGGAAATGGTTTTAAACTGAAGGAGAGTAGGTTTAGGCTGGATCTTAGGAAGAAGCTCTTCAGAACGAGGGTGGCGAGACTCTGGAATAGGTTGCCCAGAGAGGCTGTGGATGGCCCCTCCCTGGAGGTGTTCAAGGCCAGGTTGGATGAGGCCTTGAGCAACCTGGTCTAGCTGAGAGGCATCCCTGCCCGTGGCAGGGAGGTTGGACTAGATGATCTCTAGGGTCCCTTCCAACCTACCTAAGCCATTCTGTGATTCTTCCTTTGTAGATTTTGTTTGCACATACCATAATGAGTGTCTCTCTCCCAAAGGTGGATTGCTGCTTTAGTTACAGATGAATATATGTTCATCTAAGGTGGTTTATCTAATTTTGATGCCCTCAAGAGTATGCCTTTTTACAGCCCTTACACAGGTGGTGTTGAAAACACCTGCTGGAAAGAATAGATTTCAGTATTTCCAGCACTGTAGTGCTGAAGAGAAGGAAGGAGTAGAGATTGATTTCTGCAGCAAGAGCTGTGCTTGGAAATTGCCCTCCTTGGAATACAGAAACTGAGACATTCTGTATGCCATAAAATGACAGCTGAATTCATTGTGTATTACTCCCCCCCTGCAGGCAAAGGTCATAGGAAGCCCTTCTGTTGTTGGGAAAGAAAAAAACCCCAAACCAACAATCCAAAAGGTATCTGGAAGAACATTCATTAATTGTAGGGAATGGGCATGTGGGAGTCAAATATTAAAAGAATTAGAGGATCTGACAAAGGAGCATAGAATTTACAGATGTACTGATGTGAAAACAGGGGTTTTTGCAAAGCATCTTTATTCTGGTATTTGTAAAGTGTTCAGTGACTTAATTCACCTGGAAAGAAAATTAATTCAAGGATTGTAAGAGCTGAAAAGGCAAGGGGGAGTCAGCTTTTTGGATGGGACTTATAAAGCCTATAATATAGGAATTACACACAGGCATTCCTTCATTCTGGCTTTTTGTGTGTGTGTGAAATTCATCACAGGGCCGTGGTATAATACATGGAAGTTCCAAAGAGAAAAAGTGCACAAGTGGTTGGGGGGATTCAGTGTCTGTATGTAGTAAAAACATTGATCAGTGATTTTGTTGGTTCAGTTAATGTCAGTCCTGTTAAAAATCTGTCTGTAGTTTTTGTGGATATAAAAGTACATTGAAGTGAACTGTGCAGATAGTCCCTGAAACATCTGTAGATCCAACTTTTTTCGTATCTTCTTTCATGTCCTGAAAATACTGAGCTTCTTAAAGCAAATCCTTCTGCAGTGAGCTCTTGTACTGTGTAACGTGTATTTCAAAGGAGACTTGAGTTGTGCTGTGTGAAATCACCAGAGATTCTTGAACTCTTTGTGTTTCAGATCTTCCTTACTGCTAATACCCTCAGCTCCTCCAAGCCTGTCCCATTCTAAAAGCCAAGGGATGAGCTTTGTCCAGCAGAAGAATTTTGTTTAGCAGCAGCATTCCTTCTAGGAATTTTTGTCTCCTTATTTCAAATAAGGCCTGCAGACAAACAGTGTTAGGAAGCTGTGAGTCTATTACTTCAATCCTGTGCAGTGTGGCAACTCTGAGTACTCAGATTCACAGCTTAAACACAGGGTCAGCAAGCTTATTAATTCTGCTCCGAAATGTCAAGTTAACTAACAGTTTGAATTTTATTTCCTGCAGGTATTATCAACCCAAAGAATCCTAAGGAAGCACCAAAGTCCTTCAGCTTTGACTACTCTTATTGGTCCCACACATCGGTAAGTCCTTTTACAAGAAAACTGGTTTGATTTGTTGGGTTTATGGGGTGTTTTTGGTGATTATTGACTGGCTTGATTTAACTGCATTCTTTTCTGGTTGTGCCATCCCTCTCAGATGTTTCTGCTCTCTCTCTCCCTCATTCAGGTTGAGAGCTTGCCATTGATATGTTGTCTTTTCTTGTTTTGGGGAGAGCAGCAAGCTAAGCTCCTGGAGTTGGATAACAAGTTGTAAATATTTGAAAGATTACTGATAATCTTCTCCAACAACTTCTGTTGTAAATATTTTAAGGATGGGTGTAAACCAGAGTTAATTCAGTTTTGCTCTTAGACAAGTGAAAGTAGCTCGAGTTCTTGCAGTTCAAGGTGAGATGTGATCTGGGTTCCTTTGTCTTATCTGGGAAAGGAGGAGTAATTTGTGTTTGCAATAGCTGCAAAAGCAATAAACTTCTCTGGCTCCTCCACCCCACCCTCCTGCAGACTGGTGCAAAGGTCTCGCTGACTTCCTGGAATTGTTGTGCAGCAGAGCTGTGGTGTTCTGCCACCTACCCCTCCCTGCCCTTATTTTCTCAGCAGATAGAGAAAGAAGGGATAATACATTTCTTTTAAGAGTAGTTTTAGTAACTTCGATGGTCCAGATAAGTCTTAATATTTCTGAGCAAATCGAGGTTGTTGTAATGATGAAAAAATTTGTGCAGCTCCTTCCTTGAATCTTCTGGAGCAGCCACGTGAGTAGATTACAGGGTCAGAGGAACGTTATTAACATCATTCCTGAGAACTAGCAGATAAACAGTATCAAGGAAAAGAAGTTATCTGATAAAACCTTGATCCCAACAGTAGAATGTTTGCACAGCTAAATTTGTCCTGATTTCAGGAGCAAATAATGGTAAAATTTATTTATTATTTTCCCAGCATTTATTTTTTTCCCTACATGCTAGATTAGGATAGTCAAACAATGTAGTGGCACACTTCTACAAAATCAATTCTCAGTGGTATGTTACCTGTGCAGTCTCTTTTGGCTTGTGCAGCATAAAACATCTGTGTAGATAATCATTAGTATGTTCATTTTTTGAGGTATACTTACCAAGTAACTGGTAATTTGATTTGCCCTTTGACAGATTTCTGTCACTGGCTGCATCTGCAGTATAGTTCTTGGGTTTTTTTGTTGCTTTAAAGTTGCTTTTTCTTTTTTTTAAAGTTATATTTCAGTTGTATTGATATCCTTGAGTTTAGTCATTAAAAAATGTTCTGAAACATCATCCTCGATGGGTTCAGCTACTTGCTAATTTGAAATATGTATTGACATACTTAGGGATTTTAAAGTCACCAGTGAGGTTGTAAATAGAAACCTAAATTGGATTAGACAATGGAATCAGACACCTGCAAGGAACACTTGGTCACTTTAATGATTTGTTTACATTCTTTTAATCTTAAAAACCCCCAACAAAATAAACCTAAGCAACTTTTGCTTGTCTTTTCCTCCTGCTCCCTTTCAGAGCCCTTGTCAAGACCAGCCACTGTGGGATTTGTGAAGCTTCCAGCCCTTTATTCATTTATATTGACTCTGTGAAATCTACTTTTGATTCACCCCCTGCCTCCCTCCTCCCAAACACCCTGAATCTCCTTTGTCAGTGATCTTGCACGAAACCTGCCCAGTAGCGTCAACAATGTTGAGAGAAAAGAAGTGGTTGGGTTCTTTGTGCAGGTTGTTTCCTCAGCAGTGATGGGAGGTCCTGCAGGGGCTGGCTTTGTTCTTCTCCAGCTGGTGCTGCCTTGGGAAAAGTGGGTAAAAACGTGTTCCACGTGCCTCTTCCTAAGGGATTGACCCACAAGATAGAAGTATAAAAATAAAAATGACTTAAATGCTAGGATAAGACTCTACTTCTGCTCTTTTCATGTCTTTGCAGCCTGAAGATCCCTGCTTTGCGTCTCAGAGCCGCGTGTACAATGACATTGGGAAGGAGATGCTGCTCCATGCCTTTGAGGGCTACAACGTTTGCATTTTTGCCTACGGACAAACTGGAGCTGGGAAATCCTACACGATGATGGGCAAGCAGGAGGAGAGCCAAGCAGGCATAATCCCCCAGGTAGAAAAACCCACAGAGGGGATTTGTTTTTTATAGCATGTTCAGAGTCACGCTTCTGCTACACTCCTTTTGTATTGCAATACCAGTTAGCAGAGAACCACAGCAAAGAAATCTACTGGGGAAAGAAAAGCACTATAAACAATTTCCCTCTGTTACTCCTTTTAAAAAATTGTACTATACACACTATTTTTTTCCCTACATCCAATTTCTCCACTTCCCTGGCAAACTAGGGAATCAAAATGTCTTATTCACTGGGTTTCTTGTCTCCTTCTCTTGACTTTAGCTAGGACAGCACTTAAACACTTTGTGTTCAGCAGGGATTCAAAAGGTGATATTACTGATGAAAACACCAGAAATATTTCGTGGAAGCAAATTTTCCAAAGCTAAAAACTGAGTAATATATCTTGGTAAAAATTGAGGTGTAGCAGCACACTGGGGAAAAAAAAGTATTTAGGGCAACTGAACATGACCCAATGTTTTTTCTCCCCTTGAAATTAGTTTTTGACATTTGCCATGAAATTTGAAGAAGTTGAAATACCCTCACAAGACGTCTTGACTGGCAGCAATTTCTGCTGTCACATGAATTTAGCATTACAGCTGCTGGTTGTGTGGCACTTGTTCAGAGCTTGGGCCTTCCTCGGTGCGTAGGGGCTGACAGTGGACAGGGTTTGTTGGGAGACACTGTGTTCCTCCATTCCCAAAATAGAAACCTGGGGTTGGGTTTCAGTTTTAATAAATAAATATGCTGAACAGCTTGAGCCCTCGTTCTGCTGCAGGTTTGCAGCAGACATTGGCCCTGTGCCACAGGTGTGAAGTAGAGGACACTGAGCTTTGGTCTCTGTTAATAGTGTGGCCATATGTGCTGAAAGCAGTTGTGAGGGTTCTGGTGATTAGCTTAAAATAATATTGAAAGAGCTAATGTGATGAAGGATGGAATTGTTATATCTAAGCATTTTATTAGTGATTTAAAGTGACAGTGTAACAGGTGAAATGAGCTGAAAATCTGTGACAAATGATCAGGCAACAGCTCTGTGCTAAAATTTTTTGTTGTAATCTTGATATTCCTATTGATTTTTCTGAAACCTCAAATACAAACAAATTAAATGTTGTCCTGAAAAAACCCCAACTTAATAATGCTCCTGTAGATTTAATAACACTCCTGTTCAGTTGTGAAACTAAATCATTTCTCTCCAATTTCACTGGGAGGCCTTCTCAGAAAGGTACCAAATGAATTATCTGTTCAGGGGAGGCCTTGTTGAATCTCTTGTCTTTCTCCTCACGTACACAGAAGGTGCAGCACAATCTTGTTCCAGATAATGTAGGTTGTTGACATAAATTCTTATGTGTTGGTGAAATTCCCTGTGTGCCAGTTCCTAGCCTGAAACTTTGATACTTCAGCCATGTCTTGACTGCATACTTCAGAGTATCTACTTTCAAAATTGCTTGTATTATTCATAATCTGTTGATTTTTCATACAGTGGCTTGTAGATATCTGCTCCAGAAACCTTTTTCTACTCTTTTTCTGTCCCTATGCTTTTTAACCTGCAAATACATATCCATGGCTTGCCCACTGTTCATTTCTTCTTCCTTTATTATTTAATGTTAGGTCTCTAATTTCAGTTACTTGTAGACAAGCACTCTTGGAGCAGTCGAGCACTGACAGTTAAAGTGTCCTTCATAGGAAGATACTGTTAACAAATTTTGAAATGGTTTCTACCTATTGATTGAACCTGAATCCTGGGACTTCAGCACAGCCAATAAACAGACTTATTTTTGAGATGAGGAGAGGATTAAGGATTTGAATCATTGCTTTCTAAAGTTACAATTTCCAATTTCAGTTATTAGAGGCTTTTTCTAATTTGATAGGACAGAATAATGATACTGGTTAAACCTAGAGCAACTGTTGAGATACTATATAAAATAAGATTAAACTATAGTGCTGTAGAATGAAGTATTTTCCTGGTGAGGCTGTATGTGATTGATGTAATAGGTTCTTTTTCTTCCCCTTCCCCTTCTTCTAAAGCCAATTTAATAACCTATCATAGTAGTTAACTTTTTACTACTCAGTAAAGACTAATTTCTGGCTCGGGTTTAATCTCTTCCCAGCTTTGTGAAGAACTGTTTGAGAAAATCAATGACAACAGCAATGAAGAAATGTCATATTCTGTGGAGGTGAGTGTGGTGAGGGATCAGAGAAATGTGTGTGCTGGACATGAAACTGAGCTGAGGCACCATGTTATTGATGTTGCATTAAGATATTGATTTTTAATTTTTTTTGTTTTGCTTTTTTTTAACCTTTGTATCTTTTCTTTGTTTCATGTTAGAGGCAAATCTAAATAGAACCTTTCTGGGACGTTTTTTTCTATTTTAACTGTGCATAGATAAGAAATTTGTCAGTAAATTTTCTTAATTGCTATCTTTACTTAATTTGTCAGTAATTTGTCTTAATTACTATCCTTACTTAAGTTGGTTTGTGTTTAGGAAGTGGTTTTCATGTGCTATCACACTATGTCATTTCTTTGTCTTCCTTGTTTCTCTGCCCCACCCCAAAATAAAAATAAAAGCAGCCGCTTCACAGAAACACTAATTTCTTTCCTTTACTGCTTTTTCCCCCAATCAGTTTTAATGGCTTGACATGCAAATATGTTGCAATCAAAAGCTGATTCTGCATACAAAGAAATTAATTTTTTCCACCTTCTTAAGTTTTCTTTGGAGCCTCATAAGAGAGATTCCTTATAAGCAGACTCCTTTTACCATCTGCCTTGTTTGCCACTTTAGAGAGAGATGTCATATTAAAGCTGTTAGGATGGTTGTGAACTCAAGTGTGTAATTTTTAATTAAACACCAATGTCTTTTGAAATGGTTGAGGGATCTATATATGGAGGCAAGGCCTGCAGCTTATGTTGGAGAGACTAGTGACATCCCTCCTGCCATTGTCTCATCCGTTAAAAGAATGGAGACACCCACCTACAGCTTTCCTCTAGTGGGCTGGGGGAGTTTCTGCTCTGAAATGCTGCAGAGCTGCTTGCAGAGAAAGCCTTAAGAACCACTAAATCATCCATGGCAATTGCTGTGTGCAGGTGAGTTACATGGAGATTTACTGTGAGAGAGTCAGAGACTTGCTGAACCCCAAGAACAAAGGGAATTTGCGGGTGCGAGAACATCCTCTGCTTGGCCCCTACGTGGAGGACCTGTCCAAGTTGGCAGTCACGTCCTACACGGACATTGCAGACCTCATGGATGCTGGGAACAAAGCCAGGTCAGTGATGGAAGCACATTATGTATTTTGTTTCTGTTGTGGGGATACATGGCATATAGCAGCGAGTTTAAAATAACTCCTGTGGTGCTTTGGCTCCTCAAAAAACCCAAACAACTCATGTCACATGAGGAGTATTGTTGAAATATGCACTGATCAGTGCTATTAAAAGGATTTGTGTGGTGACAGAGTGCTGCAAATCACTCTGGAGGTATTTAAAGCTTGTAATGGCTTGAGATGAAGTATGTAAATAATTATACTGGAGATTAGTTCTGCCTTCGTTGTGTGCTCTATCTCTATATGGGCATAAATAAACACATGAACACAGTCTCCTCTTCCATTCATTCAAGCAGTCAGGGCTAAAGTTGGCATTCTAGCTTTAGGTTCTGTTCATTAGTGGCTGTCTTCATGTCAGCTGTAGGCTCCATTTAACAATGTGTGGGAAAGACTGACATAAATGCTGCTCGCCTGTTCTTGGCTGTTTGAGTGTAAGGTCCTGTATTGAGCACACAGATTGAGGAAGCTCTCTTTAAACTGTGATGAAGGTGGGAGTAATTCAGGAGGGAAAAACCAAAGGGTTTGTTAATGGCATTTGGTGTGGCTTGGTCTTGGTTACAGGGCAGAACATCAGCTGTGCAGCCTCTTGGTCTCACTGCTCTGCAGCTGCATTCAGCCCTGCAGGTAGTTGTACTTGCAGCAGAGGCTGCTCTTTTCTCAACATGTCTGTGTCTGTTCATATTTCAGGACTGTGGCAGCTACCAACATGAATGAAACCAGCAGCCGCTCCCATGCTGTGTTTACAATTGTCTTTACTCAGAAGAAGCATGACACAGAAACTGATCTTTGCACAGAGAAGGTGTGTTACAGAAAAGTGGCTGTTTTCCCCAATCTTCCTTGCAGAGACTTATTTTAATGGCAGGATGATGATAAAATGAGAATTAATTCAGGTTTTTTTTCTGGGGTTTGTTTAAAGGTGAGCTTGCTGTGTGCCTTGACAGAGCCCTTTTATTTTTTAGGGGATTTTGTTTGATTTCAGTGCTGAAAACAGCAAAATGGGGAATATGTGCAGGAGGAGAATATATACCTTGGGAAAAATCTGACCTTAAGGACTGGATTCTGTGGGGAGGGATACAGGGAATAAAACAAGTTAATCTTCCCCAGTCTTGTTCCCAGAACTTTCTGTGGTTTTGCTTGTCAGTGCAAAATATTTGCCTCGTTAGTTCTTTTCTTTGAGCACAGGAATTGGGATGAGTGAGACTTAGGCACTTTCTGGAATTTGCATGTTAAAAGGAGGTGCTCTGTGTAGCATGGAACAGTTTTCTGGCTTTTATTACTCTGAAAGAGAGGCTCTGCATGCAAAAGTAGCTGAAATACAGGTGATGGTCATGTGTCTGAACTCATCAGAAAAAATTTGTGTTGAGGACACCCCCCCCCCCCTTTTACAAATCATAAACCCCTGTAAAATTATCACTAAGTGACATGTGATCTGTAGCTTTAGTTAGGCCAGTGCTTTGGTGGTGGTGGTGTCACTAGAGTCAGGATGAAATATTAAGTTTGAGATTCTTATGTTGTCTGTAGCAGTAACACTTAATTTCTTTGACTTCTGTTCTGCTCTATTCACATGACACCTCCTTAAAGCAACATAATCCCAGACATCTCTTATCCACGAGATGACAGCATCAAGCTAATTGCTTGTGAAGCTTTGTTGGACTGTTGCTATAAGCACACTAGGGTGATTTTTTTTTTTAACAGTAGAGTTCTCTTCAAATCCTTTGAAGTTTTGTTCTAACTTTAGGTCACCAAGAACTCATTCTCACTGTTAATGTGTTTTCTGTCTTCAGGTCAGCAAGATCAGCCTTGTGGATCTAGCTGGGAGTGAGCGAGCTGATTCCACTGGTGCCAAAGGAACCCGGTTAAAGGTATTGGGCCATTGATGTATGAGGAAAGAAAGGGAATAGGGGTGCACAAGCATCAAGTGGAGTCTTTGCTCGACAAATAATAAGGAAAGAATTGCTATTATAAGGATGGAAAGAGAGTTGCAAAATTAAGGCCTTTTTTTTTTTTTCTCTGATCATAAATGTGACGTTTGTCTTGTTTACTCTACAGAGGTTCATGGTTGAACAATTTTAATTCCTATATAACACTGGATTCTCTTTCAGGAAGGAGCAAATATAAACAAGTCTCTCACAACTCTGGGCAAAGTTATTTCAGCGTTGGCTGAAGTGGTGAGTACAGCATTTACTTGCCTGCAGCAGCCTTTCTGTAGCTGGTAAAACCGAGGCAATAAAAACCATGGAGTGCAGCAGAATCCCTGGCTGTCCTTGGCCTGGCATTTGCAGCCAAATGAGCTGTGTGGATTTTGCTAGATGAATAATGTTGATAGTATTCTGTGGATGTCAGGCAGGCTGGGTGACAGACTGAAGCATTGGTTTGTTTAGCTGTGGAGAAGCCTTGCAGAAAGAAGCCTACTTTTGAGTAGGAGCCATGTTCACGTGGCAAGCTTTTAGTTCTGCAGAGCAGTAATTTAATTTTTAATGGAAAGAATAATTTTATAGAGCTAACTACACCATAGCTGATAAATTTTAGAAATACCACTGTAATAATTTGATTATCACTGGCTTTTTTTACTGTGACAGGACTTAATGTGTTGAGTTGAGTGAGAATATGTTGATCCAAACTTAATGTTGTAGGATTAGAGCAGTGCTTTGTCTTTTACTTCTATACTCAACTACTATTTTTTTTTTTAAGCAAGTAAATTATTACTGTTCCTTTAAAAAGTGAGTTTTCAACAGCTTGGACAGGTTGAATATATTTAAGTGCTTTATAGATTTATTTTTTTTTAATGACAACTATTCTCATTCATTGGGCTTCTCAAGAAAAGAAAAGATTATCCAAGCTAGTACAAAATTTATATATAAACTCTGTTAAGAAGCTCATCTTGTATCTTCTTCCTCTTCCTTTAATGCTTCCAACTTAGGATAACTGCACCAGCAAGGTATGATGGTCCCACTAGTAGTGGACATTGTCTTTTTGGCCTGAGTGTAAGATTTTTATTCACTTTGGAATCAAAGAGCAGGGATCTTTCATGTCAGATCTTTGAGAAATTCCTGTGCCTAGAAATCATAGTCATGAAGCCTGAGAAATAGCAGTACTAAAATATAAAAATGTTCTAAGATGAAGGATAAATTCTGAGGATGGGCCACCCCTCTCTTAAGGTAGCATGTGTATGTTTTCATGGTTCTTTTAAAACCTAGACTGTGATTTTTGTCTTAAATATTTTGTGTGTCTGTTTTTCAGTAGTGTATTTTTTCCTTGCAGACTAAAAAAAAGAAGAAGACAGACTTTATACCTTACAGGGATTCTGTACTAACCTGGCTTCTTCGAGAAAACCTAGGTATGGCTGAGTCCCTGGGCCTCTATGGGAAGGAATTCTTGCTTAATTTTCTGACTGCTTTTAATTCACTTAACCTCATACTTGATGCATATTGAAGTTAAATAATTTTAGCAGTTAAATCTGAATCATATAGTTCCACCTTTTGTTGGAGTTACAACTCTTTCCTATGGTTTTTGTATGTTCCTTAATAATGTAGAATATAGTTGATACCTGTGATTTATTGAAAATACTGATATTTCATAGGTAATTAGTGCCTAAATTGTGCCCTGTAGCTTCATCTAAAATCTCACTTGTTCATTGTAGGTGGTAACTCCAGAACTGCAATGGTGGCTGCTCTGAGTCCTGCAGACATAAACTACGATGAAACTTTGAGCACTTTAAGGTACTTTCTTTTTATCTGAATAGATATGGGTAGCTCTTGTGGCCACAATCTATCCTTCAAACCTCTGGGTTATTGTACTTGGAGAAAAGCTGTGAGGAAAAAGACTCTATACTGAGAAGAGCTCAATCACCCAGAAAGAGGAAAAAACCAATCTGTTGTTTGTGAATAGGGAGCCAGGGATTTATTGCCTGCTCTTAACTTGAAAAATAAAACTTATCTTCATGTGTTAGTATGTTTTTCCAGGGTGGCTCCTAAAATTGAGCATATTAGTCAAGCTGAGGCTTCAAAGCACTGAATAAAAAGAAAAACCCATATTGTCCATTGTCCATATTAATCCATCTTGAATAGCCCTTGTCATTTTTGCAGCAGCACACAGTAATAAATATGAATTCGGATGCATGATTGAACATAATCCAGTGTTCTCTGCTGACATCCAGCTGCAAGCTGAATGTCTCCTAGATTGCTGCATTCCTGTGTGGGGTATAAACACTTCTGTGTTCACTGGGGGCTCTCCTTGCTGTGCTCTGGTTCCAGATACGCTGACCGTGCGAAGCAGATTAAGTGCAATGCTGTTATCAATGAAGACCCCAATGCCAAGCTGGTGAGGGAGCTGAAGGAGGAGGTGACAAGGCTGAAGGATCTCCTGCGTGCCCAAGGGCTGGGAGATATTATTGACAGTAAGTGGATTAAATAGACTTTGCCATCCTGAGGTTGGCCCATACAGAGGGGGGAGAGCTGTGAGACAAAGGGGTTTAAAACATGGAAGTTAAATGTAGGTGCTGATGGTCATTTTTGAACATGGTTTTAGAAATTATAGCCCCTTCTGCCTTTAAACAGTTGTCTGTAAAGGTGACAGGCCACCTTCAAGCTCTCAGGTGAAAACATGGAGATTGAGTTTCCTATTTGTATAAAAGTGATTTTGTGTAATAAACTTACACACCCAGGAGTTTCCTGGTGAGTGATGAAGGGCTTTTTGTCTGGCTGCCAATAAAGGAGAATAGTTGAGGTACAGAAACTTAATTTCATACCGAGAAAGAAAATATCTTTCTCCTTAAAGGGTTAAGGTTATTAATTGATACCTGGCTTCAATGCCATCCTTACTCAGAGAAGAAAATGATGGCTAATTCCTGTTAAGACAATGCCCTGAGTGACAAACCATTTGTCATCTCAAAATAGCCATGAAACAGCTGCTTGTGAATAGTAATGAATTCGTTTGGGGTGAGATTTTGAGTTAGGTTGGCAGAGCAGTATGGCACTGATTTGCTTTGCCAACAACCTCTTAAAGCACCAGAACACACTTGTGCCTGAATTATTTCCTTGTCCTCATTACAAACAATGCAAATAAAGTTTAGCTTCCACATTCTTCAATAATATGAACAGCGATTTAATTCCTAGTGTAGGAGATGCCCATAAAAGCACAGACTGTGTTCTAGTGGATTTAAAAAGTCTTTGGCTTTAAAAAAAAGTGAATGTTGCACCAGTTTCTGATTTGTCAGAGCTTATTTGCCTGTGAAACAGAAATTCTGAAGAGTCACAGGCTACTTAAAGATGTGTAACATCTATTTACCTTTTTGTTTGCTTGTTTTCCAAAGAATGGCCCCAGCAGACAATGAAATGCTTGGTACAGTCTGTGTTTTTTGGTTCAAAATCAAAACTGAAAAAACCTGTGTGTTACTGCAAATTGTGTTTTGTTTCTTTAAAGATCAAGTAGTGTTCTCTTCCCTTCCTGTGTCGCTAGTGAACCTTCAATTTTGATCCTTCTTGTATTTTCCCTCCTGCTTCCTTTCAGTTGATCCAATGGGAGATGAATACTCTGGAAGTGGAGGCAAATGTGTGTATTGTGTGGTTCTCTTTTTAACCTGCTTTCTCTGGGTCAGCTTTTAACTGAGCTTTGCATGCCAGCATTTCTCACAGGGAAATCCCAGACAGAACCCTCACTGGAATGTGATGCAGTTTCATGGAAACCAGCTTAACCAGCACTTCTTAGATTGAGTGGACAGTCAAAAAAAAAAACCAAAGTGCAAAGTTTAAAATGCAACATATGTTCATTGCTTGCTTTCTGGCAGAATGCAGAAGGGAGGGCAGTAATTCTTTAGTCTGTTTTCATGACAGCCAACAGTTTAGACTGGAATGAGAAAAGCTTTTTCTCAAATCTTTCTCAAGTTACTCAGTTGAAACAGATTCCGCCCACTTAGTTTCCTGCCCTTTTAATTTCTCTTTTTCCACCTAGAATATTTGTTTTAAATGTGTCCATTGATTAACTCAAGATGAAAAGTTATCAGTTCCTCCCAGAGACAGAGATTTATTTCTTTTGTATAGTCTCTTAAAAAAAAAAAAAAGCTGGACATTTTATACTGACTAAGATCTCTTATTTGAGCACAAATACTTAGTTGCAGATGATTTACTTAGTAGGGTTAAAACCAGTTAGCAAATAACATTTCATTCCTGTTCCTTGGGAGGGAAATACACACACTCCCTTGCAAGAGAAATGTGTTTGTGTAAATTCTGGGTTGGCAAACTTTAACTCAGTCAGTCTTCTTCACCCTCAACCCAAAAGTCGTCTTCACCCTCACTCAAACCAATACCAACTAGAAGAGATCTGTCTGAAATTTCCTCAAATTAAAGCTACTGGTGGTGTAAAGACTCATCCTGGCCTTGTCTTACGTTCTGATGCTGCTTCCAGCGTGTGCATATTCATCCGTGGGGACGCTGCGGCCCCCAGGAGAAGCCTGCATGATGTTGAGGGATTTGGTTCTCTGTGGGCACAGCAGCTGGGAGAGCTTTGCAAGGGCCACTTCTTTTATCTTCAGGAGTGCATGTGCCTATTGGCCTTTGGAGACTTCATCCTCCCTGCCCTCTCATGCCTGCTTTCCTCATCCCAATGACATCCCCTGTTCTTAACCTGCTTTTCTCCTGTTAAACTCCCAGCCCTGCTTCCTGTATTTGCAGATGGTGGTTTTCAAACTGATTTCATACAAGCATCAGTTTCATGAGGCTGAAACAGCAGGTTGAGTGTGGAGTGAACTAGGGCATAAGGCTGACAATAGCAGAATTGTTCAGGGTCAGAGTGGAGGAGATGTAGGAAGACATGGAAATTTATGCAATGTCTGGGTGAGCATCTCATTTCTGGAAGTGCAGAGCCCTTGTTTATAGCTTGATTTGACCTGTTTCTTTCCTAAGGATACTTGTTTTAAAGGATTTGGTTTTGGAATAGAATTTAAAACTATCAAAATTATTAAAACTGAGCTATTTACTGTTCTGATTTTTTTTGTGTGTGTGTGTGTTTATTCTGAGGATGTGGTTTACAGACATAGCTGAGGAGCTAAGATAAAAATAAATTGCCTTTGGATATTTGTTCTTAAATCATTCATGCACCTTCTTGTTTTCTGTCTTTCAAGGAGGCATCTTTCAGGCCTCAAGGTTAGGAATAGGAAACAGCAGCCTTATTAAATTCTGGGGTTTTTTAAGGCCTTCCTCATCTAACCTAAGAACAAAAAGCCTCAAAGCACTTTCTGAAGTATGAGAGCTTTATCAGATACTTGATAGATCAGGTATTCTAGGTTTCCATTTTTCAGATGAGGAGGGTCAAGCAGGTGATTTAGATGCTCTCCTGTGAGGATTTAGGGAGGGGTAGTTCTTTGTCCTTGTGGTCTGGGTGGTTCAGCAGCACAACCACTGCTGTGATGAAGATTTATTTAATAGTTTAGAATGAAGGAGTCTGGAAGAGAATATTTTGCTGAGTTTAAGGGGCTGATGTCTATTCAGACTTCAGCCCCAAATGCCATTAATCTCATGAGGAACTGAATCTGCTCCTGGTGTGAGCTCCATGGAGCTCAGGTTAGTGTTAGGAATAGGATGGGGTTTTTTAGCAAGTGTGTAATTTATTTTTTCAGGCTTTTTTGATCCCAGTGGTTTATGATGCAATCCTTACTAATAATCCTCAGGGTCTGACCTGAGTTACCATTATGTCATGGATACTAATATTAAAAGATTTGTTTCAGAACTGCCATCTAAAAATTACAAAACTTGTCTTGTTGCTGCTTAAATGCTTTCCTCTTACACTGGTATTTCCTTCCTTTCCTTTTTCCTCTTCCTTCCCTTTTCCTGTTCTCCTTTTCCCCATCTTTCTGCCTCCCCTCTGTCTCTCTCCCAGATCTGAAAGATTTTCAGAACAATAAACATAGATACTTGCTAGCCTCCGAGAATCAACGTCCTGGCAATTTTTCCACAGCCTCCATGGGGTCCCTCACTGCATCTCCATCCTCCAGCTCTCTCAGTAGTCAGGTGGGCATAACATCTGTGTCCAGTATACAGGAAAGAATCATGTCAACACCTGGAGGAGAAGAGGCAATTGAACGTTTGAAGGTAAATATTGCTGTAGATTAAAGAGGTTGTTGTTTGGGTCTTTTCCGTGGCTAAAGAGCAATGAACCCAGGAGAAATTTCCTTAATTACATCCAGTATGCTGCTCTTTCTGTGGGAAGTTGTCTGAAAACCACTTGCACCTTAAAAAAGGGCATTTAACTGCAGTGGGCTAGAAACTGGGTTCATGCACAACCTTTCCATGTAGGAATATTTAGGTTTAATTGTAGCCTGGACCTACAACTAAATTACAAATGAAAAATCTTGATTCTTGTTTGATGTAGTGGTAATTATGAAAAATTGGATCATATTTATGGACTGGTGAGCACTGGTGTGGACAGAGCCCGACTGGCAAATGCCCTCAGCTTTCAGAAAACCAAACTACCCCAAAGTTGAAAGAAGGAGGAAGAATAATCCTGCCACTGTTGCATTTGCCCAGCCCCCACAGATTAAAATGTGAAGCACACAGAATAGCATGCTCTGCCCAGACAATAGCAGCCTTGTCCCAGTTCTGCACAGGACTGAACCGCATCAAAAGTGCATTACAGTGAAGGATTTCTCAATTTTTATGAAAGCCCCCCCAGTCTCCATGGGTGGATGAGTGGGGAGAGCTGCCTGTGCTGCTGCTGTGCTCCATTCTCATGGCTTGTCCATGAAAGGCTGCACAGGGATTGGGATGGGCTGGAGCACACACTGCACAGCCCTTTCCCATTGGAAAGCTGCTGTTGCCATGGCAATAACAGTGTGGGCTCTGCAGTTCCTTGGCATCCAGTTACTGAATGATGTCTGTAAATCAGACTGGGGGAAAAAAAAAAATAGGAAGAAGGAAAAAAAAAATAGGTGGTTCAAATTAAAGTCTGGCTGTTGTTAGATATGAAGTTGTCTTCTCTTCTCAGCTTGCCTTCAAGGCTATTTACCCCTTGAAAAATTAAGGAAAACAACTTAGAGTTTTGTAGTGCTGAGAGTACTTTTTATACCCCAGCTTAATTTGAGGTCTAGGACTGAGCACAAGTTTTAATTGCTTTGTGAGTTGTGTAAAGAACTTTGACAAGAATTGTAAAACAACTTCTGGGCTTTTCACACAGGAGTCTGAGAAGATCATTGCAGAGCTGAATGAAACCTGGGAGGAGAAGCTGAGGAAAACTGAGGCCATTAGGATGGAAAGGTCAGGAATCTGAATACTGTGGATTTGGATGGTCTCTAGAAAATGGAGAAGTGTGGAGAATGGAGAATGTTACTGTGTTCAAAAGCAATGGAACAGCAGAATAGGGCTCAGTGATAATTCTGCTCACCTTTTTCTTGATATATGAACAGTAGGGGCAATGCTGAAAGCCAAATTCTTTCCTCTATTTCCTACAATTAAAGTGTTTACCAGTGTAATTCAAGAAGCATCCTAAGCTGCTACCTTGACTTCTGCAATGAAGCAACGTAGAGTCCTGGTCACTTTCTTCCCACTTCCACCATTTTCTTACATTCCAAAAATTTTGGCCCTAAACTTAAGCAGAGAAGATTAAGGTTTTAGTAGTGGAGTATCTAAAATTATCACACAGCTCCAGCTCTCCAGCTTTGGTTTGAATTGTGTCTTAGAGTAACGATTAGAGTGATACTTTACTGCACTAAAATGCTGTTAAATCCCTGTGAAATTTTTTCTGTTGCTGTTCTGGAGGCCTGTGAAGTTTAGGATTAAAGTTTAGAAACTTGCTCTTTTGTGTTCTGGGGTGGTGACATCCTGGCTGCATGATCAGTGGATGGGCTGGTTGAAAGTCTAATACATTACATTACATGGCTTTTGTTAGACCTTGTTTTGCCTAAGAGGCCTAAAATATCTTCAATATCTTGCTTTTCTGTCTCAGGGAGGCATTGTTGGCAGAAATGGGAGTTGCCATTCGGGAAGATGGAGGAACACTGGGAGTCTTCTCCCCTAAAAAGGTAGGAACCATTGATCAGTGTTGTATCATGTTTCCAAAAGTCTGATCAACCTGTGAGGAGAGGGCAGGGAGGGATCTGCCACTCACACAAGGGATCATATTCATGTAAGGTAGAGAAGAATCTATGTGAGGTTTGGACCCTTAGTAGTAAGTTTCTTTTACAGTATCTTTTTGGAAGTAGCTTTAGTGTTAGGATCTATTGAAATGCTCCACATCTAAGGGTTATTTTGCCCATAATATGGAGTTGGACATTGCTCCTCATGCAAGTGATGAGACGTATTACTTGATGCTTTCAGGGAGTTGTGGAAGGAACTGTGTGTGGTAGCTTCTGCTGGTCAGGAAAGCAGGGAAGCATGTGGTAGCCTAATAAAACAATGGAATAGGAGCAGTGTGAGAAGTTCTGATGCCAAAAATTGGTTGAACTTTTTTTCCCTTCCTTTAGAACAACCTGTGCTGCAAGAAGTGTTTGTAGCTCCTCACGTACCTCTTGATTCCATAGTAACTCAGAAATGCTGCCTCTTAGATTGTTGTTTTCATTTTCTGCAGCAGTCTGTGTATGACCTTTGTGTACTCTACCTGTCCTTCTTTGGGATACCCAGAAAAGTTTGAAGTCTTGTTTAGGTGCTCTTCCTTGAGTTTGTTTGTTAATCCTTTTTCCTCTTGGAAAAAGGGATTGTAATCTAATGAACCACTGAAGATAAGGGCTGCAGGGGAATATTTCTTTCAGTATCATAGAATTGTCAGGGTTGGAAGGGACCTTAAAGATCATCCAGTTCCAACCCCCCTGCCATGGGCAGGGACACCTTCCACTAGAGCAGGTTGCTCAGAGCTCCATCCAGCTTGAGCTTAAAAACTTCCAGGGAGTATGTGCCAATAGTTCTCTTTTCTTAAATTTGAAAGAAGCAGAACTGTACAGGAAAAGGGAATACATAAGAGCTATAAATAAAAAAATGACTGAGTTAATAAAGAAGCTATCTATGCAGTTAAAGCAGAATTATTGAAGAAGTACAAGGAAAAGAACAGACTTTCTTGTATCTCAAAAGTCTTTGAACAAGGAGCACAGGGTAATATTTTAGCGTGCGCAAGTGTGTAACAAACTTGATCTAAGGTTAAACAGGGACCTATTTAAGGGCATTGTTCAAAAATACAGGAGAGCAGAATTGGTTAAAATATTTAATCCTTCACTTAAAGTAGTGTTGGGCTGTTTGGAGTAAGTAGAACTCTGGTTTGCTTTTGATACCTACTCCAGAAGTGCCTCAGGTTTGTAAGGATGCTAATTCATTGGGTGTTCTCTACATTTTTCTCTTATGTTATGGATCCTCATCTCCTTTTAGATTTTCCCTCAGAGGCCCTCAGCTCTTTTTGATGACTCTTTTGGGGCATTTTCAGCTGATCAGGTTTGTGTATAAATGCCACCTGGACTAAGTAGTTGCTTTGGCAATAGATAGATTTATTTTGACCCATATAGGATTTAGTAGGAAAAGTAAAACCCCTCAACTAGTTGTGTCTGCTTCTGTTCCTTGCTATCCTTGCCATTCAGTTCCATTAGTTCTCCTTCTAGCAACTGTAGCTGCTGTTGTGAAAACTTAGGAGATGTAGATAGCAAATTTTGAAGGTTTTTTTTACAGACTTTACACTTCTGAGGTGCCAGTGTATGTGTAATTATATGCTGCTTGGGCTGTGCTGTGTTTTCTACCAGCTGAGCTGTAAATTGAACTCTATAGGGTAAATTTTGCCCATCTCATGAATTAGAAGGTATCAAATTGTGCAATCATTGCTGTATCTACCCCTTTTGCCTTTGATGGCTGGAAACTTCTTGAAATGGATTGTGGAAATGTAATTGCTCCTGCTGTTGTCAAAGATGGGAGCAAGGATAATCCTTCAGCTCCTGCTTGAGGGATGCTGTACAGGAGAAGATTGAAGACATAACTGTGCAGGAATAATCTGTCTCAGGATGAGTGAACAGTCGTTTTTTTCTAGCATCATCTTTCAAATTGTTGAGCTTTATTTCTTACAAAGCTCTCTGTTGCCTTCCAAGTACCCATTCAGACCTTGCTTTAGTGTAGTGAATGAACTCAGATGCTAAAACGTGTGTACAGGGTACAGCATTATTTTCAAAGTCATAGTGGTGTTACAGCAGTTGGCTATGTCTGGGATTTGGTTTCTCTCCAGTTTTCTCTTGATTTAAGAGCTTTATAGAGCTCCAAACATGGACTGGAATGCAGTGAACAGTGATGACAACATGGGACATCTTCAGCTGTGGCTTTAAGTGGCCCCTGTATTTTTAGGGGTGAAAAAGGTGTCTTGGTTTTTCCCTCTTTTTATCTTTATAGTTAACTCTTCCATTGGGCTGTTAACAATCAGAATCCTTCATTCATATCCAAATTTCATTGTGAACATCCAGTGATTTTTGAGCTTCTGTAAACTGAGAGCTGTTCACATCTCTCTGAAGTAAACTTTTTAGCAGCTAGAATAAGTTGATGGGAGCAATATTCCCAAGGAATCTTAGCCAAATTAATTTCCTTTCACTACCTTTATTCTGTCTGAGGGTATCTATTATGAGGTATCTATTAGGTGGCTTATTGACAGCTTTATTTATCTTTTATCATCTTTCTTCTTTAATTCTGTTTAACCATTTTTGCCTTTTCTTTTGTGCTTGTGCTCACTGCTCTCTCACTGGCTAGATTTTCACACCAAGGCCTTGTGACTTGTTTGCTGATTCCAATGGGGTTTTTTCACCAAAGAAGGTTGGTTTGGTAACTGTAGTGGATTTAAGTTTAGAAGAACCTTAGATGAAGAGTTTTTTAGCTGTTTGTATCAGAGAATGTTGGTAGTTTTAGATTTTCTTTTGATGTTAATAGACTTGGCCAAATTAGCACCTGACCTGTATTGCCCAAGAAAAGTCAAGTTGATTCCACCTTGGTTTCAAATTTTTACTGAATTAACAGTAACCTTTTCTGCTCTTGGACTTCCCTTCCTAAAGCTTACCAAGATGTTACAAGGAATCTTTTTCTTTCCAGCTGAAGCCTTTATTCCCTCTATTGACTGATATTTTGGATACCTAAGCAATCTGAGCTGTGTTCCTGCTGTTACTTTGTGATGCTTTTCAGTACTGCAAGAGGTTATTTGAAAACATACATTATGGAACAACTTCAGTGGATTCATTCATCCTCCCCAGCTGTGGGAAGAAGCTTGGAAGCAGGTCCTCAGTTCTTAATTAACTTTTCTTTTTGTTCTTTCAGACTCCTCATCTTGTAAACCTCAATGAAGATCCACTCATGTCGGAATGTCTGCTGTACTACATCAAAGATGGTATAACCAGGTGAGGATTGCTGCTAATACACTCTGAGCTCTTTGCTTGCTTCAGTTTCCATGCTGGAGACACCCTGAGTTTAAATAACAACTGTGCCTTGAGCTATTCAACTTGCAGCTACAAATGAGGCATGAGACTGCTGTAGGTGGAAAAAATGACAGAAGTGCATTTTCTTCTAAGCTAGTTTTGGGCTTTAAAAGTCACATGTGCAGCCACTCAGCTTTTTAAGAACTTTGTTACTACACCTAGTGAAAGAAAAAGGGCAGTAAAAGAAAGCATCATATCCCTTCTAAGATGTAGGAAAACAAAAGTAATAAAACTGACTGAAAATGCCTTTGAGAACTTGCTGGGTGGTGGATTGAAAACCATAGGACTTGCTAAAAGCAGCTGGAATATGGATGAGTGTTAGCTTTATTATTTAAATAGTTATCCAGGCCTCTGCACAATTAATGTCTTCTGCATTCACATATATGAAATTTAAATTTAATTGCCAGATTTGGAATTTAAAATAGATTTTATTCCAAAACTTGTTGTTAAGACACCTGAAAGAAGAGAGGTGATTTGTGTTCTCTTTGGAGCACTAAGCCAGGTTTGGTTGCTTAGTTTGTATATTCCTGGGGAACAAATGGAGAGGAGCTCACAAATAGGTGCTGTTATGTGGTACTGCTCTAATACACATTGGACCTACTGAAGAGAATATCAAACTTGTAGAGAATTCAGTGCAGAATGATGAATAGAACAGCTCAGGGCCTAAGAAATCATGCAAAGTTTTGAGCCTAGCTAGCTGACATCAGCAATATGTAGAGTAATAAACAGAGCAAGAGGTTCATAAAGACTGAAAATTAAGTTACTCATATCTAGAGTAGACATAAATCTTCATGCTGCAGGGATACAGCCAAGCTCTCACTGGCTGGAAGCTGGGTGAAACTGCTGCTGGCATCACATTCATCAGCAGGAGTCTCCTGAGCCATTTTTGCTCCTTTGTTGGAAGTGCAGCTGGTGATTATTGGAAGGGAGGATCATTGTCTGCTGAAATGCACCACTGGAACTTCCTGCCATTTTTTTTTTCTCCTTCTCTGTCTCTTTACTAAAGAGAGGAGGGGGTGCACAGTAGGGAAGGAAACACATTAAACTCAGAGGTGGTTAACATTTCAGTTCTCTCTTTAAATTACATCTTTTAAGAGAGAGAAAACTTTGTTTTCCTCCAATTATTCCTCCTTTGTTATCCTCCAATTCCAACCTGATAAGTTCTCTGCAACTTGCTAGTTTAAACCTTTCAACCTGAAGGATAGTTTAGACCTTTATCCTGGATATTTCTGGTCTGTATTGTCCTACACAGTGCTGTAGAAAGTGTCTGATTTGCTCTTGACATGTCTTCTGTTGGACCCAGGGTTGGCCAAGCTGATGCTGAACGGAGGCAGGACATTGTGTTGAGTGGGGCTCACATCAAAGAGGAGCACTGTATCTTCAGAAGTGAGAGGAACAACAATGGTGATGGTAAAATACTACTTCTCCTGTCACAATATTCCTGACTCTTTCATGCCTTACTTGATAGTTGGCCAGGGAATACTGGTAGTTGAGATTTTTCTCTTGCCTCAAGAAAACCATCAGCTTTGACCTGCTGTTTCCTTGAGTCTAAGGGAAGAAAACAAAATTTGAGTGATGATAACTTCAAATTGCAGGCTGGAGTCTGTATAAGATTTCAGTTGTGATCTTGGTTAATTATAAACATGAAAATTCAAACAGAAATAATAATAATTTCCCAGTGCAATATGTGGAGATATCAGTAGAACTGATTTTCTCATGGGATCTTATTTCTTTTTTAACCAGCGTGTCATCAAGGAGCGAGTCAATTGTATCTTGCCTTAGTGTTAGTAAGAAGATAGGCAGAAAATGAGATGCCCCCAGGGTTTGCACACCTGTGTTTCTATACAGTGCTCTCAAAAGTCTCATTTGTTAATTGTTTTCCTCAGTTATTGTCACTTTGGAGCCCTGTGAGCGATCAGAAACCTACGTTAATGGCAAGAGGGTTGTGCAGCCCGTGCAGCTGCGCTCAGGTAAGAGGTGTTAGAGTGGATTTGTTTGTAGGCTCTGCATCTGAATGTACTTTAAACATTCTCTGCCATGCAGCATCCTGCTTGTCCTTCTGCTTAGCCTGATATTATTCAAATCCATTCTTGCCTGAGCCTATCGCCCTTGGCAGTCTCAGTGAGACAGAGCAGACAGTGCCAGTTGCTGATGGAAAATTCCCAGTTCCCTGGCAAAGCTAAGATATGACCCTCTGCAGGAGCACAGCAGCTTCTCTTTGCTCTCATTAGGTTTCCCACTCAGTCCCCTACATTCCTTTAGAAAGGCATGTGGGGGAAGGATTAGAAGGGAGGGAGTGACTTCCCTAAATTATGGGGTTTAACTTTTCTCTTTCAAGCTAGGTTGCTTTCTGGGTCCCTCCCTCAGTTTTGTACTGGTAAAAACCCAACCAACCAAGCTAAAAAAACCCCTCAGAATTATTTGCACCAAGTTAAAGTGAGTATTTTCATGGAACTGAGTGTACTGACTTCTGGACAATGAAGGAATAACAGGTTTTGCTGTTTTGTGCCTCCACATGGCTCATATTGAATTCATATTGAATACCATGACTTTATCATTTAGTAATTACTTTATCTTTAAAGGAGGGGTTTTTTTTTTCCCTTTCCTTCTGCATCTAGGTAATCAAGTTAGTAGAAGAATATAGACATGGTCTCTAACATCTTTAAGAGCCTGTATTTTACTAATACATTGATAAGGACAATTTTGGTTACTTGGAAGGTCTATTTACTAGAATGCCTTCTTAAAATTTTATCTACATGAATTTGTTCTGTGGAAGAGCAGAGGCATTTTACTGTCTTCCATCACACACATCTCAGGCTCTGTGAACATCTGATATCTCTAGGATTTAGTCAGAAGACTTAACAATACTAGATTTTGTCAGTTCTTTTGACATTGGTGTAAAAGAAGCTGTAAAATCCTTCTAAAAATCCCCCTGATGAAGATTCCAATAAAATTGATACATGTAAACCACAGTTTCCATGTAAACTTCTGCCAGAGTGGCTTTTGCCCACGTTTTGGCACTGTCACTGGAGGAGAGCAATGGGATTTAGTGATGTTTTATCTACTGAAACTATTGATCAGTCTCCAAGTTAATCCTTTAATTGTTTTATAAACTCTGCTGGGATATTAGATTGGTCCCCTGAGGGTGATGTCTTCCCCTGTGAGCACTGCTGCTTATCAGCAGTGGCTTGTTCTCTACAAACCAGGCATTCTTTGTTTTATCTTGTCACCTAGTTAACCTGAATGTACACAGAAATCCTTACAGGGCAATCTTTGCTTGTGCTGTCACCCAATGGGATAAATGGGATGGATCATTCAGTGGTGGTTTTGGAATCCTTACCTGAAAGATTTAACTTCTCTTCCTGTTTTTAGGGAATCGTATCATCATGGGCAAAAATCACGTCTTCAGATTCAACCATCCAGAGCAAGCACGAGCAGAAAGAGAGAAAACACCCTCAGCTGAGACTCCCTCTGAGCCAGTTGACTGGACATTTGCTCAGAGGGAGCTTCTGGAGAAGCAGGGCATTGACATGAAGCAGGAGATGGAGAAAAGGTAACAAAATAACTCAACATTTCTACCTGAAGTGAGGAGGAGTCAGCTGTAGGTTGTTTGGGTGGTGTCCGTGCAGAACCCAAACCCAGGTTCTGCCACACAGCATCTCTGCTGTGACAGTGACAGTACAGAAAGCTTCCTCTTTATTTTCCTTCAGTGCTCTGACTCCTTTAAAAATCACGTATAAACACTTGCTTCTAACCCTCTAGACCTTTGGTGAAAGACTGAACTGCAGCTTAGAGGAAGTTTCACTTGTGTAGTGCTATACTAGACAAATAACAGCTCCCTTTAATGACTTTCACTCTTGTCACTGTAATTACAAGTGTGTGTAGAGTAACACCAACGTGAAAATGACCTCTGACTACTTCTCTTCTTTTGTTTGTCTTCAGATTACAAGAAATGGAGATTTTGTATAAGAAAGAGAAGGAGGAAGCTGATCTCTTGTTGGAGCAGCAAAGACTGGTATGTGTCCTTACTTCACATTAACTATACCTTTGGCAAACAGTTAATTCCTGTCCTTGCTTATCTGAAAGTTTAGGAAACCTGCTTGGGTTGTCTGCACAATGCAGTTCTCCCTTTGCTTTCAAATCACTCATGTCTACAGTGAATTATGGTCAGGGAGAGTGAGCTCCTTCATGTTAAATCAGATTGTAATTGACAATGAAGAGGCTTTAATCAGTTCTTGTTGGGGCAGGTTTGATTTCTGAAAGAAAGGGCATTTCTATGCTCTGTTTTTTGAAGTTCCCCTTCAGTAGTCTAAACAGCTACTTCTTGGGATGTTTGCCTTTATTTTTGTCTTGGATCACCAGAACATACTAATTTTGTGCTGCCAAAGAGATTTCTAGACTATTGATACACTAGGTTTACTTTTTTGGATGATGTCTGAAAATGTTGCTGCATTGTGCATGTTTTAACCCTTCTCCCTCCCCCTGCATGGAGTTCCTTGTGAGGGTCTTAATGGTACACATGGGTGGTGGGGTTATGGCTTAGGGAATGTCAACTCATTCCAAACAGTGGGAATTCCACCATTCCACCTATTTCTTAACTAGGAAGTCTGATAAATTCAGGCTGATATAGGAAGACTCAAGTCTTCTCACAACACCTCTTCTGAAGTGTGTTACAAACAGAAGTGTGTGCAGTCTTCAAGCACTCTGAGTTTTAGAAACCAAGACCAAGCCCAGGAATGAAATCTAGATTTCTTTAAGAAACCTGAGTCTCCTGATTCTGCTTGAACTACGTTGGGTTGTCTTTTAGCCAGTACACAAATGTAGTTGTGTCTGAATTTTAATAAAATCTCAAAATCATGATTAATCTGCTTGTAGTGTAAGTGTGAGACCACTGAAAACTCTGGGTTAAATGCATGCTGGGTTCTAAACTGGAAAGCTCTCCCCTTCTCCCAAAACTAGAATTACTGTGGCTTCCATAGGGAGAAGCTGCCTTTTTTGATTATTATTTTTAAATTTATTTATATTATACACTTAGACTTCTGCATCTCTAATTATTTCATTGCAAGGGACTAATTTCTTGGATGGGCAGGAGTGGCTGCAGACTTTGAACCAAAGCAATGCTTAGTTCAGAGAGGAGGTTAAGATGTAACCAATGTAATGTTTCATCACTGCAATTTTATAGTCAGAATTGTGTGTAGCTGGAAGTAGTATGGCAAAAATCAGTGAAAGTGTGAAAATACAAACAGTTTATGGAGTCAGTTTTGGCTGCATGTCAAAGGAGATGCAGGTAATGGAATTCCCTCCCTTCAGTTTTAGCTGACAGGCAGAAGCTGTTGTATGAATTAAAGATGGGAAAATTGGCTGCTTCAAGTCACACTGCCTTTATAAAGGGTTGTGAAGGGAACTTGTTTCCTCATATACTTCAAGATTGAGGGAAGGTTCTTTAGGTAGTGGGTGGTTTCATACTGTAATCAAGTTGCTGATTTCTTCAAGCTTGTTCTGGTTTTGCTGACTTCAATTAGTGGGCAAAGGTGGAAGACTCTCCTACCTGCATTACCAAGGTCATTCCTGAAGGACACCTTTCCTAGTTGTAAGGGCTCATCTCAGCTGAGATCATTGGTCTCTTAAGCAGTATCCTGCTTATCAGAATTCTTAATAAGAATATTTCAGATGGCAGCAAAACTCCTTCACACACCTCACCACTTCTGTGTCACTGTATGCAGGGTCTGGAGTGGGCAGGAGTCCTGCATTCGTACAGCAGGAGTGGAATAATGATTGGGAAATCTGGGAGTGCATTTCTGCTTGAGTACCTTAAGTGTTGTCATGGCTGTGATATCCAGCTGCAATATCAGGTTCTCTAACTTATTGCTATGTAAGACTGATATTGAAATACAGATACTCTTCTTGTTCTAAATTGGGGTATAATCTTGGGGATAAGATGCTGGCTGATCCTGTTTACCAGATTGTTTGGGGGTTGTGCTGAGATTCCAACCTATTTGGGTATTTATTTGTTAGGTTTGCTATACAAAAAAGATAAAGAATAGTTCCTGTCCCCCCAAATTTACAACTGATATATTTGCCTTGCTAGTATGAATAGAGAATAGAGAAAATCATTCTCCATTTCACAAATTGAGTGTGAAAATGTGTTTAATAGAATTCTCCTCCTGGTTTTATTGGTCACAATGCCTTGCAGGGACCACTTGGCATTAGAATATGGGTATGTGCCTGTACTGGTGGCTCTGGTTAACCTCTGAGTGCACACAGGGCAGTGACCACACAGTGGCTCTTAATTAGCTTTTTATACACAAGACATGCTCTACCCATAAGTAGTGATATGGTCATTTGGTAACCTAGAAGAATAATCCTGTGGAACCTGTGATTTAATGTTGGAGTAGTTTGTGTTTTGCCTTACTGTACTTAGCTTTGGACGTGTAGATTGTGCAGTGCCTCCTTCCAGGGCATCTTCTGTTTCCACTGCCATATGCAGTTGGTCACATGCTGATTCCTTAGGCCACAAATTTTGTCGAGTGTAAACTCACAAAGAGTTTATGTTCTGTTTCTGAATCAGTGTGTTGCTAATATTTTGACCTAAGCTATGAGAAGTTGGTTTTCTAGTGCTATTCTTCAATATTAAAAATACCTAAGGTCACAAGAAGCTCAGATAAGGGTGAATTTTAGGCCATGGAGCTTGTTGATCATAGGGCAGAACAGTATTTCTTTTACTCCCTTTCATCATTCCCAAACCAAATTATATTGTATTCTGCTTTCTTTGTGATCTTCTACCCAAAGTCTTAAGCCTAGGAAGCTGTGGTTCTGAGTTAATGACCTGGGTTTCCTTTGGCTTTAGATTAACTGGCTGTTACTGCTCCTGGTTTCTCATGGATTATAACTCTCTATATGAAAAATAGGGATGTTAGACAGAGGTTCATTAGAGGCTGACTGCTGTGTTTTATTGGAGATGTTGGGATCACAACAATACATAGGAGAGATGCCTTAACTTAGTAATCCTTTGAAGGAAAGGACTCTAATTCCTGGTTGCAGTAAGCAATACTGGATATCCTTAACTTCTGGTGGCACTGTACCTGACTAAACATTCCTAGCATATGGAATCCTGAAGCACTGCTCATTAAAAATCATTTAGCAAAAGGTGGAAAACTTAAGATGAAGAAGCAGAACACGCATAACTCTTAGCAAGTGTGTGGAAGCTCCAGGCTCTAGGGTTTGAGAAGAGGACAAATCAAGGATATCATAGAGAATCCATATTAAAACAATTAAAGTTATTACTGCTACATTCTTCTGAAACTCATTCTTCGGACAGACAAGACTGTAAATGTTTCTTTTCTTAAACTAAGCAACAAGGTGACAAATGGGAAAAAAACAAACAAACAACAGCCCACCTCTGAAACTCTGGTTCTGGATATCCTTTTAGCTTGTAGCAAGTCTTGGAGTATGAACCACTGTCTTCACCTGTCATAGTGGCACTTACAGTCCTTTTAACATTGAACCTTTCGGCTGCTTCTGTTTCATTTTTTCTTATCGTCTAACACTTCTCTGGCTGCTATTGTAGTGAAGTGGATTCTAAACTTGAGCATCCCTGCAACCACGTGCAACGTTACTAACCAGTGTTAACCCGACTTACTCTGGCTGCTCATGACATCTTCTATGATGGCTGTTGTGTTCACCTACCTGGGGAGGATTTGCTGAAAGAAGCCACAGCAGGCACCAAGGCAAATGTGTGTGGCGGGGACGTGCATGTCTTTGTAGCATGTGTGAAGTGCAGTTTACACTTGGGTTTACTTTTTTTTTTTTTAAAATCAGGGACTTGGTTTTAGTTGATCTGTTTAAAGTTTTTTGGAAAGGGATTGGGAGGGAAGAGTTTAGATTATCTGCTAGTTTGAGATGACAAGACTTGTAAATATAATGTTAATCTTAATTTAGTGAAGAGCTCCAATTTTGACAGTCCATGACTCTTGAAGATACATTTTAATGTCCTAACACCCCAGTCTTCAGGGACTTCCTTATCACTTGTTCTATTTTGATTTTTGATTTAGTTTTTCTTTGCCTGCTACTTCTTGTTTAGCTTTTCCATTTTCTTACAATTTTAATTTTGGTTATTTTGGGGCCACTTCTTGATTTTTGTTTTTCCAAAGGATGCAGACTCTGATAGTGGGGATGATTCGGACAAGAGATCGTGTGAGGAGAGTTGGAGACTGATCACTTCCCTGAGAGAGAAGCTACCCCCAAGCAAGCTCCAAACCATTGTAAAAAAGTGTGGCCTCCCCAGCAGTGGGAAGAAACGAGAGCCTATTAAAATGTACCAGATACCCCAACGGCGACGCCTTAGCAAAGACTCCAAGTGGGTTACCATCTCAGACTTAAAGATTCAGGCTGTGAAGGAGATATGCTATGAGGTAGCACTCAATGACTTCAGGCACACTAGGCAGGAGATTGAGGCCTTGGCCATTGTTAAAATGAAAGAGCTTTGTGCCATGTATGGGAAAAAGGATCCAAATGAGCGGGAATCGTGGCGAGCTGTGGCTCGTGATGTCTGGGATACAGTAGGAGTTGGAGATGAGAAAATCGAAGATGTCATGGCCAATGGGAAAGGAATAACTGATGTGGATGACCTTAAGGTGCACATAGACAAATTGGAAGATATTTTGCAGGAAGTGAAGAAGCAGAACAATATGAAGGATGAAGAGATAAAAGTTCTTAGAAATAAGATGCTGAAAATGGAGAAGGTTTTACCCCTAATAGGGTCTCCAGAGAAAGCTCAGTCAACCCTAGCTGCCAGTGAGGTGGATGTGGACAAGAAGGCCTTGGATGACTTGAAAAGAAGTGAGAATGATGATCTTGCTAAAGAGGAGCGTGTCTCTCAGTTGATGGCAGGTGATCCAGCTTTCAGACGCGGGCGGTTACGTTGGATGAGGCAAGAACAGATTCGATTCAAAAATCTGCAGCAGCAGGAAATAGCCAAACAGCTCCGTCGGCAGAACATGCCCCACCGGTTCATCCCGCCGGAGAACCGCAAGCCCCGGTTTCCCTTCAAAAGCAACCCCAAACATAGGAACTCCTGGAGCCCGGGCACCCACATCATCATCACAGAGGATGAAGTGATTGAGGTTAGAATCCCGAAAGAAGACGAAAGGAACAAAGATGAAAGCAAAGAGAAAGAAAGTCGAGCTGCTTCTAAAGACCCTCAGCAGCTGTGGAATCTTCATGGCGCTCAGAGGAACCAAGATAACATCCAAATTAACCGGCAGCAGTTGAACAGCCAGGCTCAGCCCAGCAGCCAGCAGCACCCACCATCGCCCCAGCTGCGCTGGAGGAGCAATTCTCTCAACAATGGCTCTCAGAAAGGCCTGAGGCGTCAGACGTCGGGCTCCTCCGAGTCGTTGCACTCGTACGGCGGGCAGCAGAACCCCGACCTGCAGACTTTCCAGCAGAAACGCCACATCCACCAGCACCGCCAGCCCTACTGCAACCACAGCAATGGGGGCAGTGCAGAGGGCAGCTCCCACCCCAAACAGACTGACCGCCTGAACCACTATAACCAGTTTGTGACGCCCCCGCGGATGAGGCGCCAGTTCTCAGCACCCAACCTCAAATCGGGCAGAGAGACGACAGTATGATCAGTTGGCCAAGAGTAGTCTGGGGGAGGAGGGGAGCGGGGGCAATTCTGGCTTCTCGTGGAGAAAGAGCCAGGATTGGCTTTGCTTGTGTCTTGGGTTTTGTTTGGCCAGGTAGAACTTGAGTAATTCGATATAAACCCACAAGGTACTGGCCCTTCAGCCCGACCAGTTTGCATGTGACTTTTGTTGCAGTTTTAACAATGTTGATTGGAAGAACTTTTGTGAAAAATTGTAAGAACTTTTTTTTTTTCATAGACTAGAAGACGTGGAGGGAGGGATGTGGAGGGGAGAACTTCCCTGCTAGCTCATTTACCAGGTTTTTTTTGTGTGTCTTGAAGTATTTTTCTAATGCTGAAAATATTGTCTGGAACTTACAAAGTGCTACCTTCCTCCTATGTTTTATGTAGACAATCAAAAGAGGAATTTAGTTTATAGCATTGAATGTTTCTTGTGACCTTTTTCTTAGCAATAAGGAAACTGACCATCTGTTTTTAAATCCATCTGGCTCTTCAGAACAATATTTTTCCACTCTTAACTCAAGTTCTTAATAGTAATAATAATCTTTAAACCAAAAGTTGTCACTGACAAGATACGTGGCTTTTTTATAGAGAAATTAAGAAGAGCCTTTGGGTCACAACAGTCCTACTCCCTGGGTAGGAGATGTCTTTTCTTCTTCTGCTTAAGTTCATAATTATTGGTATGAAATTGCTGTGACAGTTAAACCTGCCTGAATGGATTTTTATGTCAGAATATATATATTTTGCTGAAGCAATACTTTGGAAATAAGCTTTTTCTAATTCCCACTCTATCTCTAAATATAATAGTTTTTAATTATTATACAGAGGTTGTGGAAAGGAACTAGGATTTTTCAACACTGGTGCAGGAAGATGCCTCAAAAAGTTAATTCTTCTTTTTTTTTTTTTAATGTTTTCCACTTTCTCAGGCATGAGTCTGGGAGGTGTTCTTGAAATAGTTATGAAGATTTATAGATCACTACTTTGAATTGGCTGCATTCTCCTCAAAGGTGGGGGAATTGAACTGTTTCATTTTTATGGGATACCTCATGTTAGTGCCTCTGGTCTTGGATTAACCCCCTATTTCAAGACTTGTTTAATAAAGGAGAAGGTCACTTTGAGGGGAAAATAACATTCATTTTCCTTCTCCCCACACTCGAAATGCAAGTTAAAATTTTGAGTATTTTAGTCTGAAGAGGTCTTTACTTGCAGGTGATGTGCCATAAAAGAAATGCTTGCAATCCCTACTTCAGGTTGTTGCAAACAAATTATTGATTAAGGAATAGGCTTTAAGAGCTTGGGGTTTTATCTCAATTAGAGAGTCCCAATTTTAATTATACACTTTCTGAGTTTCTTAAAGTGCAAGACAAAATCGGGCTTAACTTCTGAAAATCTGTGGATTTAAGTATAAGCCAATCTAAAGCTTTGAGGGCTGGTTTTGCTTTTAAATTTAACTTGAATACTATTTTAAAGACAAAATTGGCTCCTATACTGCCTTTGGTAAAATAAGTCCACTTTGCAGTGTGTCTGTACAGGTAAATGATTTGTGCTGCTTTGCACAAATACCCTTAATTTACTTGAGGTTGCTTATTTTTGATAAAATAAAAGCCCCTACTGGTTACTGTTACTTCTGCATGTTTCAGCATAGCTGTAGATGAGTAGGAAGTGCCTCAAGCTTATTTTCCATCTTGGTTTTGTTTCCTGTCCTACTTTTCCCCCTCCCTCAGCTGTGCATGTTGTAGGTGCTGGTTGCAATGCACTTTATGTGGCAGCCACACACCATTAATCAATGTCAACTCTTCAGTCTCTGCACACACATTAGGAAAAAGTCCCTCTGATGTAGGAGATACAAAGTCAGTCCTCAAACTGTCCTAAAAGAATGAGCTTGTCCCATCACTTGGGGCTTTTTTTTTCTAGCAGGTTTAATTTTGTGTCCAAATCTGGCTCTTGTAACTTGCATTTGTCTCATGCTTTGGCCTACTTGAACGAAGGAAATAAAATCATGTCCAAAACCGTCTTGATTCTTAAAGAACAGAAGCCTTGTAGATGAGCAAGACTTTCTTGGAGCTTGACTCAGAATTGCAAAAATGAGTTTGGGGCTGCAAATAATACTTTGCTGTTGCCTTTATTTTAGAATCCTGTTTTATTAGTGCCTTGCACTTTGGTTTTGTGCACATCAAGAGTAACGAGTTCTTTCATATCCTCAAAAAGGCTTGGACTCCTAAAAATGCATGCTTGGGAAAAATCTCTCAATTTTCTAGGAATGTGTGAGCCAAACAGAGTTAGTCTGCATGGGATAGGTTGTGAGAGAAGATCAAAGCCATTTTATTTTGTGTCCTGTTTTGGATGAGGCTTGTGGCTGCCTCTGTGAAGCCACCATGTGGTTGAGCATGGAGTCAAGTTGAAGTCCATGCAACTACATGTACTGACGTGAGATTAAAAAAACTCCTGCTGCTGGATATTTTAACACTGGACACTAAAAAGGTTTTGCCAGTTGATTTCAGCTTAAAAATCTGAGAAGTATCTGTAGATGCCTGGGTGGTGGTGATGATGATGGACATAGGTTACCATCAGTCTGTCTTACCCCCTCTGGCTTAGAGCAGCACTAGAAAAACAACCCTGCTTAGGCTGTTGTTGGGTGATTTGGCAAAAAAGTCTAAGGATAATCAATGTCAAGAAGCAGTCCAGTCTGCTCAGAGGGAGCAGCTTTTCTCCTGGCTTTTAGGAGGATATTACAGAAATGAAACTTGGGTGAAAAAAAGTCCTATAAAAATAATTGCCCGTTTTAAGAATTGAATGTTAATTAGAGTGCAAGTGCCTTGTCTGATAAGGGAAGCAACGTGAGAACTTGTGGCTCTCCTTGCACTAGTCAGAATTACAGCCACCTCACTCCAGATTTGGTGTTAACAGAGCTAATGATCAGTCACACAGCTGCTGCCAGAGGAGACTGTGTGAAAAGGCTTTCGAGTTAATGGACATGTGGCATCCGTGCTGGGAGAGCTGGTGTGGAAAGCTTAATTGCCATTGCTCAGTGCCCGTGTGCTGTGTGCTTTGACAGCTGCCTGTATCCACCTGTGCCTTAGTGATGCTCCCTTAAATACCCTTTAGGGCTTAAATACCCTTTAGGGCTCACTGGGGGCACGTGGATTTGGGGGTGGGGGGGATGCATGCCACTAACGCTCCTCTGATTGACTCAACATCCTTCTCAAGCAATCTGAACGTAGGGATCTGTCAGGTTAGAGGATGCTATTTTTATCAGTATAGTTTCAGTATCTCCCTCACTGTTTGTCCTTTATCCTTTCTGTGTTGAAACTTGTTCTTTATTATGTTGAAATTTGACTCGGATACTTCCCATTGAACAACTTCAGGAGCTGCCACATGAGAAATCTGTGCTGTGTTACCCATTTGTACCCTAAGGAACACAGTGAGCTGCCTTTGAATTAAATGGGATTTTCAGATCTGTCCATTGTTTTAAGAAAAAACAAGTTTTGGATTGTCTTAAGAGCAAGCATCTGCCTTGTGAGAAGCAGAACTGGTTTGTATTGTAACAAGTGCTCTTTCAATAAACGATGAAATACTCTTGTAAGTGTCAGACTTGTCTCAGTCAAATGGAAATGAAATTCCATTGCAGGCTTGGCCTGATTGTATTATTTTTGTCTCGGGGTTGGTATTGTTCTAGCAGAGTTAAAAAGGTTTCTTTAATTGTTCCTCAGTTTGGTTCTTTTAAGGCCATCCACCCTGGTTTATCTGCTGGTGTGTGATAAGCAGCCTACGCAGATTTGTGTCTTCTGTCACTTAGCTTATTTAAATTAAAACCCAACAAACAGCCACATTTAAAATGCTTTTTATAGCACAAGGGGATACCAGCCACACTCCTCTTCAGTGCTGTCCCCTTGTACCACCTTGTGTGCTGCTTATCTAAAGTCTGGAAGAAAATACAGAGCTGGCTGCTCTGTTTATTTGCTCACTGAAGACGAACCTGACTTTTCTGTATACCTCAAATACAGGAAGGAATCACACACACCACAGAACCTTTGCAGATATCACAAAGAACTGAAGTTATTGTGGTGCCATGTTCTGCTTAAAAAGCTGCTCCAGGCTGGTCTTCAAAAGCTTGGCCTCGTGCAAGTGTATGGTTTAATTTTTGTAATTGTTTTCTGTTCTCACAAAATCTATGATCGTTGTGGCTTTAGATATTTCCATGTCCCTGGGCAAAATAAACATAAATCAAAATTCTCCACTTTTCATGGGGCTAATGATATCAAGCAGTTGGAAGCTGTACAACAATATGCGTTGGGTTCCAGGGAGTCCAGGGCTTGGACCTTCAGGGCAGCAGTTTTTTTTTCTTTTCCAGCAATTAAAGCACTTTTACGTGGGTACTGACAATTTTGTGTGTGTGTTGTCCCTAATCACATCTGGAAACGTTCACCTGGAGAGCTGACCAGGCTCAGAAGAGCAAACCAACCCCTTTTACAGTGCAGTCAGTTCACCTCCTGTGTGAACCAACCTGAAATGCATCCTTCATCTGTTGCTCAGTGCCAATTATTTTAAACACAGCCCTAGTACCAAGTGCCAGGAGGCAATCTGAGTCCTGTTCTGCTTAGGGAAATGGTGCTGCTTTCTTTTTTACATTAGGGGAAAACAAACTTTGATTATTTTACTTAGTTTTAAAAGAAGTGTTTGTTAGTGTGCAATCAATAAGAAGAATTTGCTCTTATTAAGCATTTATTTATCTAGGTATTTAAATGTACAGAAGATACCCTTACTTGGCTTACAAATTTGAAAATAGAGAAGACAAGAAGCAGGTCTTTGTCTTTGAATGAATTTAATGAGTTTTTTGTGCTGGAAGTAGACTTTACACATTGGAATGCTCCTATTTTTGACTATTCCCACTGCAGTTTTTCAGATTCTCCCAAAGAATCTGATGAAAGATTCTACTTAAACACTACTTGAGGATTTAAATTCTACAATCTAGCCACTCAAAATGACATTCTCAAATTCAGATAAATATTCTACTTGAGGAAAACAAATTATTTTGCCCTACCTTGCAAGGGGGAGAAGCTTGTTTGTGTCACTTTGTACCTGACCTGTTTTATCTTGGGTTTTTAGTGTAATAGCATTATCTACATGGATGGGGGGAAAGATCAGAGAGAGTGCATTTATGTTAATGAATTTTTAAGAGTATGCTGGGTATGTCAGAGCTGCAGATAAGTCTGGAACTCCTCATCAAGTCTAGAATAGTTTTCTGCTGAATCATTAAGAGTTTCAGAAGGAATTTCAAAGGAAAGGGTGTGTGTTTGCTTTGTCTGTAGTTCTCTTGCTGCTGGGCTAAGGTTTCCTACACTTGTAAGTATTTGGCCATCTTAGAGTGAATGGAGCAGAGACACAAATGAAGAAGAAGGAGCTTTTCAGCCAAATAAAATTTCAAGAGGAATTTATAAAATTAAAACACAGCCCTCATACAAAGGCCATGTATCTTTAATAGCTCATTTTTCTCTCCCTGAAGGTCATGGGTATTGAATTAATGGTGTATAGTTTTGAAGAGCACAGCTACCATTTTTTAATGCTACCTCCAGGAAATATTATTTATAAACTTAAATGAACATGCTTCAGGTTTCCCTTCTTCCCAAATACCATCTAAAGTCATGTTAAATCTGACACAATCACATTGTGGCAGTGTTAAATACTATATTTGCTGTATGAGAACAAAGTAATGTAGCTGTTTAGGTTTTAAATAGGATGGGAGGGAACTGTTAGACTTCAGAATGTGTTGCTGTAGAGTGCATTGGAGAAGAATTGTAGGATTTGGAACTGTGGAAGAGAGAGGGTTGGGGTACAAGAGGAGTGGCTTCAAGAATTCTCCTTAAGAACATTCCTAGTGTATTGTGGTTGCAACTCTTGTATAAAAACCTTGAGAAGCCAGTTTGTGTAATATATGCCAAAGGATTCTCTTCAAAACAATAAAACCCAGTAGTGAGGAAGGAGACCAGGAGCACAGTGACTGTTCTAAATGTCTTGAATCTGTATTTGTTTTAGCAGCAAATAATAAAAGGCCCGTTAGGTCTTAGTAGCATTTATTTCGAGGCATGATTATGCTGAACAGGAAGAAAATGCTCTTACACCAGCAGGTATTGTTGAAGTGCTCCTTTTGGGGAAACCTCTGCACAGACTTCTCTGCCCGCTTGCCAGGGTGGTGGTTTTTTCATCTTCTGATATATTAAATACACATGTGAGGGAGTGATTCACATCCCAAGAGGAAAATCTAATTGAAAGCAAAATGTGGTTTTTCTCTTCTAAAATCTGAAAAGAATTTTTGTTGTATCAAAAGGCAAATCAGTGGTGCTGTTAATCTTTCTGTTTGAGAAATGAAGGTGAATAATCCTCCCCTTCTTTTAAATATATTTCTGTACTTTTCTCTATTTCTGCCTCTTTCTTACCTCCCTGAAAGCAGCAAGTGGGTTCTCAAAAAAATCCCCTTTTTCCAGTCTTTAGCAAAAAAATACCTGAAACCTTTCCCTCTTACAGATACTATGAGCATGTATACCTGATGATTTTAGAAAACAACACTACTACCTCAATTATATTGGCCTCTATTGTCTCTCTTCTCGAGGACAGATTCTACTAAACCAATAGATGTTGGTCTGTGAGCTCTGAGCATTAATGGAAATGTCCTAATGTGTTTGTTGTCTGTGTCTGTCGTTCCCTCTGAGGTGTTAGTCTCTCCTGACTGCTCTCCTGGCTTTTGTCTGTCCTCCTACACGGTATCTCCTCTCTCCCCACAGGACTATGAGAGCAAGCTGCAGGCCTTGCAGAAGCAAGTAGAGACACGATCCTTGGCAGCTGAAACAACTGAGGAGGAGGAGGAAGAAGAAGAAGGTGTGTTTAAAGCTAAAATAATGGGGATATAGCCAAGCTTGAGATCACACTTGCTGTGTGTCTCTTGCAATAGATAGAAAACTTGCTTTGGAAAGCTGTGAAACACTCCATGACTCCTTCATCTGTTATCTTTGCAGCATAAAGATGTAAAATACCTATTTATAGAATAAGTTCCACATAAACAGCAGATAAACATCCCCAAATTCAACTGATGCACTGTCTAGGTTAACTACAAGCATTGATTTGGTGGTCTTGAATATGAAGGAGTCTGTCTCTTCTTGCAACAACAGAGTTCAGATGTTCACCAAAATAATACTGTTGTCTTTGTTTCCTTGGTTTGATTTTGAAGGTTTTTTCCCCTTAGTAGGAATTCTTAGAATTTGTGCTGTGCCATGTCTGTGTAACTCCATTTCTGGACAGAAGTTAGAGTTTATTATTGCCATAATACTTGCTTTCTTTCCACTGTTTCAGCATTTGGCTTTAATAATTGTTAATTAATTCAAAATAATAGGAGTAGAATTCATTTTGTTTTCTCTGTTCCAAATCTCCTTACTTGATCATTGTGTCTAAACTGCTGGTGAGGAAGTTTGAATCCAGTTTTTCCTCACTGGATAATCAAAATGCAGGGGGTTTGTTTTCTATTTTTCTATTCCATAAAAGGTGTTCAGAACTTGATGACATAGTCAGCAGTAGTATTAGATCCTGCATGTGATGCTTTAGAGAAGAAGCCACAATGTTTTATTGCTCTCTTTGCTCTTCCTAGTGCCCTGGACACGACATGAGTATGAACTTGCACAGTGGGCCTTCAGGAAGTGGAAATTCCACCAGTTCACTTCCCTGAGGGACCAGCTCTGGGGCAATGCAGTGTATCTGAAAGAAGCCAATGCAATCAGTGTAGAGCTAAAGAAAAAGGTAGGGACGTGCAGAGTGTGAATCTGAATTTTCCAACTGATTAGTTTTGACTCTATAATCCTGCTTCAGACACTCAGAGTTACTTGTAATCTTTAATGTCTCTTGCTTATTGGTTTGGGCTTTTAAAAGGTTCAGTAAATCATGAGTCTCTGATTGAGACTTCTGGCTGGCTGAACATCCCATGCAAAACTAGGTGATTCTTTTCTTCATGTCCCTTATGCTGCTCCTGTGAATATCATAAACACATGTACAATCCCATCTCCCCAGGACCCTGTCTTTTCCTTTTTGCTTTTAACTTCATGTGGTCATTCAGCTTTCCAAGAAAAGTGGGTGCTGCAGGATGTGCTAGGTCTACAGTTTTGCAGACCTCCACTAGCTGTGGCAATAAAAGCAAGATAAATGCACTCAGCTGAAAAATAGGGTTTATGACATTTTGAGACCAAAAAAAAGTGACTTAAAAAGCCCTGAATCCATTCAGGCCAGTCTGACTGGCTTCATATGGTGCCTTAGGTTAGGTCTCTGTCCCCTTTGTGATGCTGATGTCTGACTTCTCACCACTAAAGTAACTTTTCCTTTTCCCTTCAGGTGCAGTTTCAGTTTGTGCTGCTGACAGACACCCTGTACTCACCACTGCCACCAGAGCTGCTGCCCACTGAGCTGGAGAAGACCCGGGACAACAGACCTTTCCCCCGCACAGTGGTAGCTGTGGAAGTCCAGGATCTGAAGAATGGAGCAACACATTACTGGTCCTTAGAAAAACTCAAGTATGTAAATATGACTGGAGAACAAGCTTCCTTATATTCAAGAAATCAAAATGCCAACATTTCTGGAGTGAACTGCAAAAAATTGCCTCAATTACTCGGTAACATTGGCTGATGTAAAAAAAGTAAGGAAAAAATATGCCAGAATTAGATGTGAAAGAAGAATATTTAGAAGTTTGACTGAAATCCAAGATTTACACAAGCTCCCTCAGTGGACTTAGCCTACAGAATTTTTCCCAGAATCCCTAACATGTCAGAGAATTAGTACAGCACCAAGCTTAGTGGTACAGACTGTTTTGTATTCTCCCTTTCTATGTGCAATTTGGTGTAGGTGAGAGTCAGCATGCTCTGCTTTATCTGCTGTATTTTATTCACTCTAAGTTTTTAATCCTGCTTTCTTCTCTGCAGGCAGAGGTTGGACCTGATGCGTGAGATGTATGACAGAGCTGGGGAGATGGCATCTAACACCCAGGATGAAAGTGAAAGCACAATGACAGGCAGTGACCCCTTCTACGATCGCTTTCACTGGTTCAAGCTTGTTGGAAGGTATGTGATGGTCACCTCAGCTGCTGGTGCACTGGTAACTCTCACCAGTTCTGGATGAACCTTGGCTGTGAGTGTGGTTATAAACTATGTGGCCACTAGTAGTTGTGTGTGTTGTCCTTCAGGGATTTCTGATAGAATTAAAATATAGCAAAGAGCAGAAATGGTGCTTTCGAATGTTACCAGTTCTGGTGTAACCTTGTAGAATATGATTTGACTGAACCCATAGTAAGTTATAAGTTTATTTTTAAAAATTGTGGCTAGCTAAGTTTTATCTAAAGTCACTGGAGCGGAGCTGTGAGAATATGAAGAACATTGGAAACTGAGGGGAAAAGTGGCCCAGGGCCTTACTTGCATATGTGGTTCAAGTAGTTTGGTCATACCCTATGGAAATATCTAATAGCTGATGGGATTCTTTAGTATTTCCTGATGTCGGCTGCACCTTCACAATATTTTTACTTACCAAAATGCTCCGTGTTGGAAATCAGAGCTGTAGCTCTGTAGAGTGGATGTGCTCTCACTCTCTCTGTTTGGCCATGTTGATTTTCATTTTTCAGTTGCTTTCTGCTCCGTCCAAGGATGCTCTTTCTCCTGCCTTTGTCAGCAATCCCTCCCCTTACGTTTCGTTGCAGTGCAGATGGTTTGAAGCCTTTGCTTGTTGTTCAGGTGGTCTCTGTGCTGACGGCAGCAGGCGGCTGTTAAATGAAGCCTTTTCTTTCCCCTCCCTCTGTTAATTGGTATTCCATTGACTGACATCCAGCTCCCCCATATTCCATGGCTGCGTGAACGAGCGCCTTGCTGACCGCACGCCCTCCCCCACTTTCTCCACGGCTGACTCCGACATCACGGAACTGGCTGATGAGCAGCAGGATGAGATGGAGGACTTTGATGATGAGGCCTTTGTGGATGACACTGGCTCCGACGTGGGAACTGAGGAGGGATCTGACCTCTTCAATGATGGGCGCGACCCGTTTTACGACCGATCCCCTTGGTTCATTTTAGTGGGAAGGTTGGTGAGGTTCCTGTGAGAATGGCCAAAAGGGACCAGCTCTTGCTGTAGACTGCAATGGCTTTGCCTTGTGTGGCACAGAACACCTCTCAAGCCAGCCAAAATATCTGTACGTCAATTGGAATTGCCAGAGAATGAGTGTAGCTTGACATTAAGTTTTAAATTTCCATGTCAGAGGCCATGAAGGCCTAAATAATAACTGAGAAAATAACCCTTAGATGCGACAGTGTGAGTAAATATATTTCTGTTTCTAGAGAACTGTCACAACATAGAATGGATGTGGTTTTGCTTGTGTACAGTATTTAAGCATTATTTCTAAGAACACTCTATTTAGCCATTGCAAGATCACAAAGGTAGTTATTGTGGTGTATCATTTCCTCCCATCAAAGAGAGTCTCAGAGTGTGGTGGAAAGTCCTGAAGTCCAATCCAATAAATCCATCTTTTGAAAACTCATCTAACATCCCCTGTGTCTGGAGAGAAAAACTGGCCTGAGGAGAAAGAAGAATGGCCCTCTCTGGGTGAGGAAAAGAGTATTTTTTGAGAGGATTTGGCTTCTCAGATTGTGTGTGGCTCTAGGTAGCAGGCATTACATAGTGGAAGGTGTCATCGTGGTGTTTATCAGCCCTTTCCCTGTGTGCTACACTTGAATTTCTGAAACAAGTTTGCTTGATGTATTTTAAGGTGTCTCTTTTGCCAATCTGGGTATGATTAAGGCATTATCAGACCTCAGTCTGTGGTGCAGACTCTAAGGACAGCAAGTTGCATTTTAAAAATGTAGTGCTTGGCACTGCTTCTTCTCAGATAGTCTTGCTCTGACATGTAACTCCCAACAAGAAACAGAAAGATTTTGTTTGGTGACTTTGCTCCCCTTGCTTCTATTCCCACTCCCCCAGTTATGCTTTTTTTTTTTGCTTTTTTGATCACTTTATAAGCCAGTCTACTTGTTAAAACAGTAAGGGAAGTGCTTACCACAGGTGTTGTTGACTCCATGGATGGTGGAAGGGAGGAACAAAGGAGAAGGGAGCAGAGCTTGACTCTATCCTTTTGTGTGACTGAGCAGGGAAGGTGGGATCTTCTTGCAGTTTCCTCAAATGGCAGAAACTTGATTCATTATTGCTGAAGATGAGGGACTGAGTTTGTCAGTCTTTTATCAAACTTTTAGAGAGTTTAGCTGTGTTGTCTAACCTCCTTCGTTGTCTTTAGTGGACCTGTTTGCAAGCTGTGATTAAAACATGGAGTTTCCTTGATCTAGTCTTTGAAACAGAAATTCCAGTTACCAAAGATGCAAGAAGTTGCCTTAGTCCTCTTTGATCTCTGTGAATTGGTGTCTTTATGTGCAATGTCTGATAACATTGACCCATTCCCCCCAGTCCTACCACTCCCCGACAGCCTCAAAAGTCCCTCCCCAGCTTTCTCGTAGCCCCTTCAGATCCTGGAAGGCCTCCAGAAGGTCTCCTCGGAGCCTTCTCTTCACCAGACTGAATAGCCCCAACTCTCAGTCTGGCCTCATAGCAGAGGTGCTCCAGCCTCGGATCATCCCTGTGGCCCTTCTCTGGACACGTTCCAGCATGTCCAGATCTTTCTTGTGCTAGGGGCTCCAGAACTGGACACAGAGCTCCAGGTGGGGTCTCACGAGGGTGGAGTAGAGGGGGAGAATCCCCTCCCTTGCCCTGCTGGCCACGCTGCTCTTGATGCAGCCCAGGATACCATTGGCTTTCTGGGCTGCAAGTGCACAGAGCAGGACCTTCAGTGCTTGGGAAGAAGTTGAACCATTCCTCTTCATTTCCCAGGCTCTTCAGGAAGCTCCACACAAGCTGAGCAGCTGCAGTGTAGCCTGGAAGCTCTTGTGCTTCCTGGCAATTGCACAACTCACCTCCTGTTTCCACCCATTAAAAGCAGACTGAGCTCTGTCTCTGCAGAGGCTGCAGCAGTTCAGGGGGCTGGTCTGAACTGTGTGCTCTGCACATGTGAAAGAACTTTACTTGGGTTGTAAAGTGTATTGAGGAACGAGGCTTAGTTGGTATTATCTCTGAGTAGGCAGCTCAATGACTTTTCCCCAGTCGTTAGTTTCTATTCTGTTCTGCTTCTGCTCCTGTTCTGTTGTTCTGTTGTGCTGATTCTGCCAGCAAAAAGCTGTCAGGCTGTTTAGCAACACCGAGTAGAAACTATTTAGGTTCCTCAGTGTCTTCCAGCATGAGAATTCTCCTTTTGAACAGTGTGACATCAGAGTAGCAGAGAACACGTCCACCTATGTAGATATTGTCCTGAGCACAAGGTAGTGTCTGATTTATAGCAGAATTCCTTGGCACCTTTAACTGTGTGCTGGTTTAGATGTTGTGGAATGTGTAGGACAAAAATAAAACAATTTTTAGTATTTTTTTGGGGTGTCATCAGCAATAATGAGTCACAAAGGGGAGGAGAAATTAATTGTGTAGTTATCCAACCCCTTGGGCATCACAGTATTTTTCTCTCTCTCTCTCTTTCTCTCTTCTGTGCTGTGACTGTCTTTTATTTGTACTATATTAAAGAAAAGGAAAAAAGAGCTGGTCCCTTTAGCCATCTCTTCTGGCATGCTGGGCTGTCTTGAAGGCTGATTCTATTTAATGGTGTGACATAGCAAACATTTGCAATGTTCTTAAGGGAGGTGGGAGAGGCCTATGGGATATTTGATTTAAATCTTCAATTGATGTGTTCCCTTCCAAAATATCCGTCATCATTCTGAGTTCCGTTGTTTTTGTTTTGGTTTCTTAAAAGGAATTGTGTTTGTTAAATTTCATTTCTGGTTCTGTTGTGAGTATGCCATTTTACCTCACCAATCTTTCTGCTAATACAGCTCCCCCTCTTTCAGTCTGCTGGGCTAAGGTGCAGGGGGACACTTGCAGTGGGATGGCTGGGGAGTGGGAGTCCTCCCAGATGTGGGGAGAGGAGGAGGAGGAGAACCTTAACATTTCATCCACTCCTGACTTGGTGCTGTCTTGTGATGAAGCAGATGGAATGGCACTGGAAGGCAGGATTGCTGCAGCAACCAGCTCTTTTTTCTGTACAGCAGATGTGCTATTGCTCTCCACCCTACAGCAAAGATCCAGCATTTTCATCACCACAGAGGAAGCTTAAAACTTTTTGCATTGTGTGCTTTTCTTTCTCAAAGTTAAAGTGATTCCAGTGAGCTGGGTGACTGGATGGAAGGAAGTTAAGGAAGATGAAAAATACTTTTTTTTTTTCTTTGGGATGGTCATTTTACTGAGGTGGCAAAATTGTAGTTGCTCCTAAAGCTGGATGCTTTGGCTGTCACCTGTTGAACAGCAGCTTCAGAACTTAAAATATTTATATTTTTATTTTTCATGCAGTTGATGCTTTCACTTTCCACTAGTCTGGCTTTGAAGTAGGAAGGCTTCTGGAATGACTGCCTCTGTTGTTAGTGGAACTGTCTCTCACTGTGTACATATCAATGCAAGGCTATTTGGATTCCTTTCTGTTGGGGAAAAATGTCCATTCTCCCTAGCTGGAAATGTGGGGTTCAAACTGCGTCTGGTTTCCATGTTGAGCATTTAACTCCATCCCTTCCTGAGCTCCATCCCTGGCCCAGTCCAAGTGAACAATTCCAGTTTGTTAGCATGAGGAACTGTTTTCCTGTATGGTGGGACTCTGCTTTCTCACATGAGCACCACCTGAAATTTCAAAACTAAAACTGAAAATGTTTTCTCAGAGGAAGAAAAAAATAATTAACTTCCCATTTTGTTACTTTAAATTTAGCCTTTTCTCCCTTCCCCTGCTTTATCAGTGCTTACCTCACTTTGGAGCAGACTGAAAAGGAATTAAACCCTAATCTTAGTCAAGTGTTACGTTGCAGTTGGTTTTTTGTTGTTGTATGGTTTTCTTCATCTTTTGTTTTGCTTCTTTTACAGCCTTATTAATCATTCTCTCCTCTATTGCATTTTGTCACCACCGTGTTTTTTAGTAGCATTATTTTTGTCTCTTTGGTTCCCAACTGACACGTGTTTGACTGCCTTGTCATTTCAAGAGAATCCATCCATTCTGGGAACGGGCATGGGAACCCAAGGAGAGACACTCACCCCTTCTAGCTTTGATCCTTTAAGCCACAAGGGATTGAGTTTGGGTCAGTTCACAGAACAAATTCTCCAGCTGATGCCCCCAGCCAGTGGCAGAGAACATCTTTATTTCTCTCCCAGTCCTCTTTCCTCATGCAGGACCTTCCCTATGAATATTAAACAGTAACAATTATAAATTTGAGCAATTAATTATAATAAAAAGGACTGCAAGAAGGAAATCCAGTTGAACAAATGGCTGGTGTTTCATATAACTTAATATGCATAAATTCATAAAAATTAAATGCATAATTGGTCAGTCACTTTAAGTTTAATGACTGGTAAAACTATTGGTTAAACTTGTGTGCATCTCAGCACCTTCTGAGCTCTGAGTCAGCTCATTTAATAAATAAAACCTTTCTTTTTTTCCCCTTGTTGAGCTGTTCTGTACCTGACTTGTTAACATGTTAACAACAGTTAAAGTTTTGCTCAAGCAAGTCACACTGAAGTGTGGTCTCTTAAAAACTTGTGCAATTCATTAAATAACAGCATTAGTCTAACTTTTAATTAAAAATTGGGAAAATAAAACTTGTTAACTTATTGTTCCAAAATAGACCCTGCTTGATATAACTTTAATGTTAATGCATAGCAGAGCCAGCCAGTACTGGGCTTAAATGGGGCTTTTTCTATTCTAAAACATAATTTCTAAATGATTGGACAAGGGTACTGTTGTGGTCTTTTGTTTGTTTGGGTTTTCTTTTAAAAAGAAATAAATTTAATACTCCTAAAGATACTCAGCTGTGAAGACCATCAGTCTTCCACTGTCCGAACACTCAGTGAATCTTCCAAGAAACCCAAGACATGTCTTATGGTTTATTGGGGATTTCTGATTACTCTGTGTACAGTGTTCTCAAATGACCACAGAAGAGGGAAAATATTCAGTCAATCTGGAGAGTGCTTTTATATGCTCAGTACAATATTTGAGGCTGTGTGAACACAGTGGATCAATCCCTTTTAATTACCACTTTAAACTAGACTCATAGGGTGGAAAACTCAAGCGATTCCTTATAATCAGTAGCTCCTTGTACCATCTTGCTAACAGCTCCATTTACAACTCTGGTGCATCTAAAATTACCTTTTCTAAAGCCATCATCTTCAGTTGTCTCCTTCATCTGTTCTCTAAGTGGCTAATCCAAGCCCTGTGTCTCCAGTTCTAGAGCCTTCTGTGGCTTCACTGCTGCAGAGCCCTGTGTGGATACATGACCCGACTGTCCTGTTAGCCAGGCACTCATCTGATGATCCCCTAATGCTGTTGCTGTTTTCTTTTCCCTCTCCCAGAGCATTTGTGTACCTGAGCAACCTGCTGTACCCAGTGCCCCTCATCCACCGGGTGGCTGTTGTGAGTGAGAAGGGAGAAGTACGAGGATTCCTGCGAGTGGCAGTTCAAGCTATAGCAGGTGGGAGACTCCAGAGCTTCACACCGTGGTACCCTGCTGCTCTATCAACAGCTGCAGCTTTAGCAGGCAAACAAATCAAACCATTCTCTCTTATACTTAAACCTGCATAATTTTAGTGTTGCTGAGAACACTTGTTCTTTGTTACTAATGTGCTTTTGAATTTTTTTTTGGTGTGAATCACACGGACCAAGGACGAGTAAGTCTTGAAATAAAGATTTAAAAATGATGGTGTTGACCACTGAAGTTTATACCTGGTAATTAATGCAACATTGCTTTTTAAGACAGGCTAATTAGTGTCAGTTAAGTCTAAAAGGTAAAATTAAAGCAAAGGTTTTCTTTCTGGCACCCAGTATAAATAGGGGACAAGAATATATGTAAGTTAGAGAGTTCTGGTGAACTACAGGGAAGTTAAATGTAGCAGGTGTTTGCTTCTCTCAAACTACCCTTTTAACTAATGTGCAGAAATGTGCTCCTTCCTTTTCTGACTGGATAGCACGTGAAGAAGTTTCTGACCTGTTTTCAGCATAGTGTAAATTAGCAGCAGTTTTCCCTTTCATCGCCTCACTAAAATAATGTGCTGAGATTTAGAATACAGGATACTGTTTAATCACCAAGAATTGCCAACTTTTCAGAAGATATATGGGGACAGTAACCACTTCACCCAATTCTGAGCTGCCATTGTGTGTGTGCCAGAGCTTAACCATGGTCTGCTGCTTATATATTATGCTTTTCCAGTGTGAGGTGAGCTGGTGGAGTTTTCTGGTAGCAGATGTCTCATCCATGCTGGTGAGAGCACCAATACTTCCCACTGTCCTTCCTAGCAGTGGCTAACTGCCAGTATTTCTTTATTGTTTAGGTAGGGTAACCCTGGAAGTTTCACTCTCCATGGGAACATTTAATGAAATCTCAGACTCTGAAGACGTGTGAGGATCCCTCTGGCAGGGATTAAAGCAGCAAATGAAATAAAATCATCTTGTTTCTACTTTGGTTTTGTCTCCTTAGCATTGACCCAAGTATTTCCAAATAAATATTCCATTTATCCATCTACATAAATAAAATACAGCATGGCTAATAGAAACTGGACTGAGAACATTGCTTGAAAAGGGGCCATGGCATTATGTGGTCCCTAAGTGAAGCTTTGGAACACATTCTGAATCTTGGGATTTCTTCTGGAAGCATGCATTTGGTGTGGAAAAAAATACCTGGCATTTAACCAGGCCTCATTGTTGTTACTCTCCACAAAGAGGAGGAGGTTAAATAGACACATTGTAGGACAGAACTGCCTTTCAGACCTAGAGCATGTACTTGGGAAGCTTTGCTTAGTTTGTGGCTACAGAATTTTAGCTGGCAGTTTAAATCAGTGTAACTGTATATTCCCATGTGGGTCATTGTGGTGTGTTAATTTGCCTCGGGTTTAATAATCAGAAGTAAATAAATAATCAAAATGAGTACTAAAGTGGGTTTGCATTCCAGATTCTCTGAAGTTAAGTATATTCATGATGAAACTTCAGAGCTTAGCTTGTTGTTTTTCCCACATTTGAGTTCCTGATGGAGAGATTTCTGCTATGATTTTTTCCAGCAGTTATTCTAATCTGTTATTGTATGACTGGAACCAGACCTCTTCTGCTTTACAGGCTGGTTTCCATTGTAATCAGCATTTCCATTTAGATAACTCTGAGGATTTTTCCCTCCCCATCATTTTCTTTCTCCTTTTCCTGTTTTCTAGCTGATGAAGAAGCCCCAGATTATGGGTCTGGCATTCGACAGTCTGGCACAGCTAAGATTTCATTTGACAATGAATATTTTGATAAGGTAAGAAGGGTTAAAATCAGGTTTCTTTGAGTGCAATAGTTTGTGTTTCTAAATAAAGGAAAAAGTATTGTTGGGGGAAGAAGGGGATGGCAAACCCAGAAACTGCAGAAATCTGTTACATGCCACTTCATTTAATTTTTCAGAGTGACTTTTCTTCAGTTGCAATGACCCGGTCTGGGCTGTCACTGGAGGAATTAAGAATTGTGGAGGGGCAAGGACAGAACACAGAGGTTACCACTCCTCCAGAAGAGATCAACAGGATGAATGAGCTAGGTGAGCAAGAAAAATGTAGTTTTGGAGAACTCAGCTGAAATCTGGGACACTTTGAGACAGTGATAGGAAGAGGTTCTGAGTGTCCTTCAAGAATATGAGAGGTAGGGGGAGATGTTACTGATGGGTTGTATGTGATGGATGCTGGAATTATTACAGTGCAGAAAAATTTTCCAGGTATTTGGATCTTTTGATTCTCTGCAAATAATTTGGGCTCAAAAGAAAAACAAAAAGGTGTGATGGAATAAACTGGTGCCTGAAGGAATATTTTAAGAAGAGAAAGAAAAAAGAAAAAAAAAAAGAAAGAAAGAAAAAGAAAAAAAGTGATTTCATGTGGAATGTTTGTGTCTCCCTAAGACTTGAAGTCAGCCACTCTGGATGGAAAGATGACCATGGAAGGATTCACTGAGGAAATTGGTGATCACTTGAAGCTGGGTAGTGTGTTTACCTTCCGTGTGACAGTGCTGCAGGCCAGTGGCATCCTTCCTGAGTATGCTGATATTTTCTGCCAGTTCAAGTAAGAATTCATCCTTATTTACATTGGGCAATAGAGAGTCTGATTGAGAGCTCTTCAAATCAGTGGCAGTGCAATAAAGCAGAGAAAAACACCTTGGCAGGTACAGGAATTCCTGCTCCAAGCAGCACCTGCTTTGTGTCAGCATGGTGCTAAGGGAGAGAGTTTTGCAGGAGGGAATTAAGAATCAGAGTGGACTCTTGAAGTTACTAGTTAGAGATACCTTAAGTTTTTGCTTGATAATGGCTTTTAATGTGGGAAATTTGATACTAGATTGTCCATGTGTTCAACTGGAATGAAAGCCAGATGTCTGTTGAGTCAGTAGCTCTCAAGTGAACGTGTTCTTCTGCTTAGTTCCTTACAAAAGAGAAGGAAAAATGGGAGTAATAAATACACAAAACAAGTACAGGAATTATGGTCCCGAAGACCAGGGTATTCCTATTCCTAGGCCATCACTTAACTCCCTCTAAAGCTCTAGCAGAATAAATTTATGAGTTTCCTTTCAGTATTGGATTCACTGCACTGCAATGTTCTGTGGTGGTTTATTTTGTGGGGTTTTTTTTTTTCTTTAAAGCTTTTTGCACCGGCATGATGAAGCTTTCTCAACAGAACCTCTCAAAAACAATGGTCGAGGGACCCCTCTTGGGTTTTACCATGTTCAAAATGTAAGTAAAACTTTACATGGATAGTAAATGTCTGTTTGTAGCACTGGGAGTTGTGTAAATTCCTTGGTAAACTCAGGAGAGGTGGATGGGAAAGAGGAGCAAGGGGAATGAAGAACAGGCAGCAGGAGTGATCAGGTGGATGATGTAACCCCCAGTGGAGAACAAAAGACAGAATGATTGTGTGGCAGATTTAACTCTCCTTTTTCACTTCTACTTCCTGCCTTTGAATTCCCTGTTTCCTTTCCAGGATATTCAATAAAATCTAGAACTCGGGAAATAAAATATATATTAATAGCAGCACTCGTGATCTCATGATGAACTGAATAAATCTATATTTATGAACTGTGTCATCCTTTGGTTACATATGGCCTCCTCTTTTCCTACTCAAAAGGCCTGATATTGAGGCTTTAATTTTCTCCTTTATCAGAGAGTAGAATTAAAGCCTAAACCAAAAAGGAATGCAGTTGGTTTTTTGTGAGTGGTGCTAAACAGCATGAAAAATACAGACTCTGTAAATTCATATTAATAAGATTTTTTTTGTATGTCTCATTTTCTTCCCTTACTTGGCCTGATAGATTGCAGTGGAGGTGACAGAATCGTTTGTGGAGTACATCAAAACAAAGCCCATTGTGTTTGAAGTCTTTGGACATTATCAGCAGCATCCTCTCCACCTGCAAGGGCAGGATCTCAACAGGTACTGCTCACTCCTCTGAGTGGTCACACTCAGGTTAGCTCTGCAGTTTGGGCAGCACTTTTTCATACTCCTGAAATGATACAGCCACACTTTGAGGAGCTGGGTTCCTGGCTGAGGTACAAGTGCAGGCAGAGGCCTTTTTACCCAGTGTAGTAAGTTTTGTTAGCAAATGATGGAATTTTTCTGCCATCTCCAACATGGAAAGCTGCTTTGCTAACACAGCTGCATCCACACTATGAACACTGTGAGATACTGTACTCAGAATTTCAGTTCTCTTAGTTCTGGTTAAACCATAACAGTGCCTCAAGATGCCACATTCCCTCAGGGCAAGTGGCCTGATGCCTACAGGTAGGATGACAAAAGAAGAAAGATGAGATTAGGGAGAAAACAAAAGGCTCTCAACCTTTGGACGTATTAGTCCCAAAGTTGCTGAGCATTTGAATTTTTGGAAAGGGGCCTTGGTGTTGCTGCCTTCAAAGCTTAGAGGAAAAGGCTGTGTCTGGAGTGCTTGGCCTGGTTCAACCTCCTGCTGAGGGAGCAGCTGCAAAGAGGAAGCACGTGCTGGGTCTAGGAGGAAATACCAGCTGAGGCTTGTTCCTTTTCCTTAAGTTATTTTGGGAAATGTCTATTACCTGCTTAAATTTTCACTGCACAGTGTGGGTGGAGCAGTTGGAAATTGTAAGTTAGTCTGTTTATTTTTTTTACTAGGCTTAATTAAATTACAATAAAAGGAGGACATGGGTTAGTCTGAGAAAGGTGCTGAGTCCACTTGTTTTCCTGACAGGTTCTATTTACCTGTCTTCATGGGATTGTGAGGATGTTTTGAGAGAAACAAATAGGTGGAAGGCCTGTGCTGGATGTGTGTATACATACATGCAAGTGTGTGTATATATATTTTATGTTTAGCTGCTTCTATATTGACACCTCTTTCCATCTCTCTGTAGCCCTCCACAGCCTTCCCGAAGATTCTTTCCTCCCCCTATGCCACTCTCAAAGCCAGGTGAGAACAGTTCTGTAGTTCTGTATGTCACAACTGTGCTACTGCAGATGAAGTTTGAAGTGTTTTCCCAACAGTACAGGGAGTGTGGTGCTATTCAGGACACCAAGAAACAGAGTGGATGTTGCAAAGGGCACTGGATCTCTCTTTGCTGCCTCTCTTACTTGTTGTGTGTTCTTTTCAACCTCCTCTTGCAGGAAGTGCTTCTTTAAAGTGGTTCATTACAGGGTAGAACCTCATTCCTGAGGTGCTCACCATATTCCATGAGATCTGGCTATGGCTCCTTATGTGCTTACTGAGCACTTGACTAATTCATGAGCTGCTTCATCATTTTGCTCTCTAACATCCTTGTTCAGTGAGTCAGGCTGGTTGAAATGCTCCTGGGTTTCCTTTGCTGGATTGTAACAATGCATGCTGAACTCTTGTGGTTTTCCATTTCACCTTTTCATTTCCTCCTCCTCCAGCTTTCTCTCACCTGCATGTTTCTACCATCCTTTTTTTTTGTTGTTGTGTGTGTTCCATTCCCTCTGCAGACCATGAAAGGAAAATTGAGTTGATTAGGTACCTTATGTCTGGCTATGTAAACGTGCATGTGCTGAACACCCTGTCTGAGCATGCCAACGTGCTTGCCTCCTCTGCTGTGGCTGCTTTCCAGGATGGAGCTGACCAGCTGCCACCTTTTCTCTTTCTGCCTGTTCCCAGTTGTCAGAGTGAGCGGGCTCCTAAACGAGATGGTTAGTAGCCAAACTTGGTCTATGGTAGATATAGAAGTAGTTCCAAAACGTGCTTCAAAATCCCTTTTTCCTCTATCATGTAGTATTCTTGGGAGTAGAAACTGCCATGGTTGTGGGTCATGGATGGATGGTGCTGTGCTGAAGTTTAGGGCTAGAGAGAACCATACAGAAAGTCTATAAACTCCAGTGTGGTTGACATCACAGCTTTGTCTGTGTCACTGGGTCTATTCCATGAAACTTCCTGGACCTCTGATTTTTTTTTTTGTGTTCTGGACCTTGTTTTGTGACATTGGGCTGAGAGATGCTGCATATGAAAAGCAGCTACCTGGAGAGGAAACATTCTTCTGTGTTCTATATGGGTTTCCTTTTTTCTCATCATCTTTTTTTGCCACTAACAGTGCATGTTCCTCACTTACATTTGTATTCTGTTCTCCTATTAAAAAGGACATGCTGGTTATTAATTATGCCAGAACAAGTCCATGAGAACTTCTAGAACTGGCTTTCGTGTTTAGTTAAATGTGTCTTTCTGTTGGTTTTGTCTTCTGCTGCTTTTAAGTTTCTCTGCTCAGCAGTAAACTTGAGTGACTTGTGTTTGATGTTCCTCTTGCTGTCAGCAGTGTTGAGTCCAGCTCTGATGAGTTCATGTGCAGCTGCATGATCTGATGGGTATTAGAGGGTGACTGCCCTGAGTGATGGGTGGGAAGAGTAAATGATGACACCAAAGGTTGCTACCTATGGAGCTGTAGTGCTGTAAAGAACCAATTCTTGTAAAATCTGCCTCTCTGAGGTAGCTGCTATTTTACCCAGAAAAGAATCAGAAATCCCTTTTTTTTTTCCCCTCCCCAAAAGAGGCTACACATGCACACACATCAGGACCTTTTCTTAGCTGGGGACTGTCACATCCTTCCAGTGTGTGAGGAGTTAAGTCATGGTGGAAGCTGAAGGATACACAGAGATGTGAAGATAGGAGAACCTCAAGAACATGTGAGCAAGGGAAGAATGGGGCTTGGGAGGCCCATAACATCAAGTTATTGCCAGAATTTCAGTTATCCCATTATTTTCTTAACGTGGTTTATCCCTACGTTTGTATGAAAGGAACTAGAGAGGATCTGGCTGGTAGTAATTGCTGGTATCAAACCATAAGGAGCCCAAAACCATCCTTAGGCAGGATTATGGCTCTGGAATAAGTCTTGTTCATTTTTATAGACATGTTTTCTCATCTAAGCTGACACAGCAGTTTGTAACGTGAAGAAATGAAGATCAAAGTTTTGAGTTCTTTTGGTATTTTTTTTTTTCTTATGTGGGGAAGGGGAAATGTCCTTTATGGGTGAGTAATGTTGCAGATGAACAGACCTAAGCCATTGTGAATCACAGGCTGTTCAGCAAACTCTTTCTGTGGATCTAGACTGCATATTTTTACAAGCTTTTTGGATACATTTTTGTTTTATTTAACTTCAAACCCCAACACTTTAGGAAATAGTGATTGCTGTAAGCAGCCTAAGTTCAATGGAAAAAAGGTGTGGTCTGCATAGAGTACATAAGATCACTGAAATGACATATTTTTGTGAGCCCCAGGGTAAGCTTGACTTGTTCAGTCTTTGTAAACCATTCTTTTCTTCTTCTCCTTCTTTTAATGTCTTAAGTGCCAGCTACAAAGTTAAATACTATGAACAAACCCAGCTTGGGCCAGAGTGTGAGCAAGTACGACCTGCTGGTGTGGTTTGAGATCAGTGAACTGGAGCCAACAGGAGAGTAAGTCCAAGATTAATCTTTTATGTCTTCAAAACAGCAGTTTGTGGGAGTTTGATCCTTCACCCTGTGTTCTGTTCAGACCAGGCTGATGTTCAGCAGTCCCCACTGGGCAGTGACCTGGCTGCTTTGTGGTGACTGGGTGTAAATTCTCCTGGCATTCGTTGTCCCCGTTGGGAAGGACTGGAGAGACAGAATGTTGTTTTTTCACACTTCGAATCATAGAATGTTTTAGGCTGGAGGGGACCTCTAGAGGTCAACTGGTCCAACCTCCCTACACAAGTAGGGAATTAATCTTCCCACTTTGAAAGCCCACACACACCAGCTGGACAAGTGCTGGGAAAGCTTTGCCTACATAGGCCATGAGTTCAGGTTCTTTGGGTCACTAGAGACTTCATGCTCCAGAAGTCATCTAGCAGCCCCTATTTTATGTTCATCTCTGCTACAGAGAAGGTTTTACCCTGACAGATCTTTAGGGATTATGTTAAGAAGTGAGTTCCACAGGGTTTTCCAGGAGTACTGGGGGTACAGTACATGATACTTCTATATTTCACTGGTGCTGTGGTGCAATAAAGAGTCCAGCCTCTCAGTAGAAGCACATTTATTTCTTGTGTCCACTGATATATGGAGAGGTAACTGCTGGCAGCAGAACAGAATAAAGTTGCAGTTCTGGTGCATCTTTCCTGCCTGCTGATGTGACTGTCTCACCCAGGTATATTCCTGCCATTGTGGACCACACTGGAGGCCTGCCCTGCCAGGGGACATTCCTGCTTCACCAGGTACTGAGGAAGGGTGGAGAACAGCAAGTTTCAGCTCTGGGAGGGGGTTAGAGTGCTGAGGGCTGGATTTGGCATCTTTCATGTCTTCTCCTTGCCCACACAGCTCTAATGAGAGGGTCAGTATCTTTCAGTCTGTACTTTCTTTGCTCTGGGCTGTGAGGAAAAGGTTGGTCCCTATTATATTGCCCTTTTCTTTGCTTATCAATGTGCATCCCACTCATAGATGAAAGCCTTTTAAAAAGCAGGAACCTTTGGGGCCAGATTTGTGCCTTCAGACCTTGGTTCCTTCTCGCTGCATGTGGTTATGAGGGAGATCTTCACAATAACCATGTCTCAGTGCATTTTACATGCCTGTCATAATCCTTAACAGTAATTTGTCTTTAGCTAGAGTCTAAAGATAATCCTAGCTAGATGTTGTTTATATGTTTGTTATGTTTTAAATCCTCAGTTCCTATTCATAGAGTTACCTGAGACTTGCATTTCCTCCCTTTCTTAAAATGATAGGAACAGTTCTTATATTTTAGGAATAATGGCCATATCCCAATCATTTCCTTTAAAAAAATTTAATAAAAGTACTACTCAAGTCTGGATTTACTGGTGTCCTCATCAGTTACTTCCACTTTAAACCAGAGTAATTCCAGCCTCTATAATTCCATTGCCCAATCCACATTATAGGCAAACTTCTTTCAACTTCTTCTGAAACAGTTACACACAATTATCCACCTTCTCCCTGGATAATCATCTTCTATGTTTGGAAGAGTGGAATCTGTTCCAACCAACACCTGGGGAAGATTTCTTTTTCAGATGTGATGTTTATTTCTATTCTACAATTACACCTTCTTCCCAGCTATTACAGAGTTTAATTATATTTTGACCTGTAACACATACATGTGACCAAGGAGGAGAATATCTGCATGAGTAGTTGCTATTATCTAGTAAAATTTATGATATATACACTTTTTGGTTTGGTATATACACTTTAATGTAGCATTTAAGTATATAAGCACACATTACCCAAGCATCTGCTTCTTTTTATGGTCAACTTTGATACATCCCAGGAACCATGCATATCTTTGAGAACATAGCAGCAATTTCAGGACTACTTCAGGTTGAAAAACCTCTGTTCTTTGTGGAATGAGGAGGAAGAAGTGGAATTTCTGGTACATGTGAGAATATCATGTTCCTCTCAAGTTAATTTTAGGACCCTGAAACACACGGGTGCTTGTTCGTTCACAGCTAGACTGATTTAAATGATTTTATTTGCTTCATTTTTGCAGTATAAGGACAAAATAGATTGTGTGTGTGTGTGACTATTTCACCAGTGTTTTGTTCTTGCACTCCACCAGGGAATCCAGCGTAGAATCACAGTCACCATTATCCATGAGAAGGGCAGTGAGTTGCACTGGAAAGACGTGCGGGAGCTGGTTGTTGGTGAGTGGATTGTTTTCCATCTTGGTATGTAAGGAAGAAAAATAACAAATAGTCATTTCTTTGTATCAGATTCTGTCATCTTTGAGTATTGGCTGTGAGAGGAGGATTTTGAAAAAGATCCAGAGGGAAAAACGTGTGGAATGTGTCCAGAGAAGGGCCATGAGGATGATCAGAGGCTGGAGCACCTCTTCGGCGAGGACAGACTGAGATAGTTGGGGTTGTTCAGTCTGGAGAAGAGAAGGCTCCGAGGGGACCTTCTGGGGGCCTTCCAGGATCTGAAGGGGGCTACAAGAAAGCTGGGGAGGGACTTTTGAGGCTGATGGGTAGTGGCAGGACTGGGGGGAACGGGTCAAAACTAGAGGTGGGGAGATTGAGATGAGACGTTAGGAAGAAGTTGTTGCCCAGGAGGGGGGGGAGACACTGGCCCAGGTTGGCCAGAGAGGTGCTGGAAGCCCCATCCCTGCACATTTGGAAGGCCAGGCTGGCTGGGGCTGTGAGCAACTGATGTAGTGGGAGGTGTCCCTGCCATGGCAGGAGGGGTGGAACTGGATGATCTTTAAGGTCCCTTCCAACCCTGACAACTCTATGATTCTATAAAAAACAAATTACAACTTCCACTGACAGCTGCTTGTTAATCACATAGTCTGAAATGATAATTTGGGAAAACAAATTCCTTCTGTGTTCCAAGTTTAGTTTTAATTGATTCCCCCTCCTACCCTTTTCAGGACGTATAAGAAATAAAGCAGAGGTAGATGAAGCTGCTGTGGATGCTATTCTGTCTTTGAATATCATCTCTGCAAAGTACCTGAAGTCCTCTCACAGCTCCAATAGGTAAGTGGATGAAGTGAGCACTCTAGCAGGAATCTTTGAGAGGATGTTTGGAAAGCCAGGAACACTGCTATTAATTAAATGTAGAATTCCATGGGCACAGGGCTGGTCATACAGATGGAGAATTAACATGACTATAAATTCTTGCCAAAGCTCAAGTTTCTTTATTTATGTGGAGGATTTCTTGCTAATAACTTCCCATGTATAAGCAGCATAAAGGGAGGATGGAAAGAAACAGCTTAAGGGAGCCTCAAAATTTAACTTAGAACTTCTCAACTGACATCAATTTTGTTGCTAGAGTACAGCATTGAAGTACAAGGGTAATCTCAGGAGATATATTTATGGATGTGTACATACCTTTACTATTCCTGGAACAAGCATATGACAATTTAAGCAAGACCCATGCTTTGTAAGTGGAAAATTTGTGGATTTATACAGGTGTATCACAAATTGACTCCAGTTATAATAAGGGGGTGTCTGTTCCAGGTAACCCCAGTCACTTGGGCAGCAGCAGAGCCCCTGCCCGAGAGATTTCTGGCAGTGAGTGTCTCCTCATGAGGGTGCATTGCGATGAAGACCACTCAGCCTCCACATTGTTTTGCTTCAGTGTCTGCAACAAAGGGCAGTGAAGCAGAATGCTGCCTTGCCAGCACAGCCTCTCCCTGCTCTGACATGAGCCAAGTCACTTGACCACTCTGTGGCTGTTTAGCTGGTGCAAAGCAGGAATATCTCTGGAATTTAACTCTGAAGGAGTGTTTCTGGAGGGGAGAAGGTTGGTTTGGAGCCCATCTCTGCTGCAGCTGCTGAATGCTGAAGGCAGTGGCCTTCTAGGCACTGAAATGGCTCCTTCCCTCTCCATTAGGGGCTTGGACTTTGAAATTCCACTGAGATATTAAAGGTGGATTCCAGCCACTCCTACCAAGGGCATGTCTTATTGCCACCTAGTGTCTGAAGCTGCAGCGGTGACAGGGCTCTAGTCTCTGCCTCCCTCAGTGTTTTAGTGGCTTTGCATGAATGGATCAGTATCACTGGAATGTCAAGGGACTGTTGCTAGTTTCCAGTCTGATACTACTGGATTTGCAGTTGGAAAGCCCTGTACTTTCTGTTCTCTAGCAATTCCAAGACATTCCTGTATAGCCCTGGAGTTTTCTCTTAGGTGGGCCACTTGGATGAAGGACAAGTGTGAGTGGAATGAAGCTGTTGAAGTCTCCTACCAAAATGCTGAGGTTTAAGCTGTGGGATGAGCACATGGCAGAGTGGTGGAGTGGGACTGAAGCCCTGGTTAAGGGATATGTCTTCTGTTCCATCGTTGTCTGCAGATTTGTTTTCTGTTGGATGTGGGTTTTAGTTGTTTTTCTGTTGGTTTTGTTGTTTGGGTTTTTTTTCAGTCCACTTGTTCTGTTCCTCTCAGCTGTTGCTTTTCTGTTCTGCTTTTGGCTGCACTAACCGAAGCTCTTTCTATGTTTTTACAGGCTCTTTCTTGATAAGGATATGCCTAGGTATTTTGTTTGCTTCCTTTGTACATAAAGGTTCTTGAAAAGAGAATGCTTTATGTCCCATTTGTGTTGCTGCCACTTCCTTTTTAGTTTTTACTCAATTCTGTTAGCACTCCTTGTAGCTGTTCCAGAAGTAGTATTCCTCCTCCTCCTCTTCCTCCTCCTCCTTTGTGTTGGGTTTATTTGGGTACAGTTCAGTGGAGGACTTGAGAAGATAAACTTCCCATCACCTGCAAGAGAGCTTCCTTCCTTCAGTCTCTCTAGTTCTCCAGAAGTGCCATCACAATTTAGTCCCTCTTTGTAGTCCTTGCTATTTTCTCCCTTTGCTCTGTATCAAAGAACTAAATTTGGACTCTCTCCCTGTAACACTTGCTGTGTTTGCAGTACCAAGTCTGCTATGAATGATGAGGTTACTTGAAATTCCAGCTCAGAATTGCTCTGAACAAAGAGCAGTGGCTGCCATGTGACTGGCATCCAACCCCTGCTCCTGCCTTGCATTTCCAGCTGAGATTTAACTCTGTGGTTGCTGCTGCTTAGTTTAGTTGGCAGAGAGCTGTGTAGTAGCTGCTCAGACTGGGTCCTTCCATCCCAGCCTGGATCCCAGCCAGACATGCTGGCTGCACAGTTTGCTCTCTGCTTGCTGGGCTCTGTCTCTTTGAAACAGAGAAAGCAATAAAGCTTCAATGCTCTCAATTCACCACCTTCCACTACTGCTAAAATCCACTGAAAAATCAGTTCTAACTATACATTGGTGCTTTTTTAACCCCTTTCTCCTGCTCTCCATGCCTTGCTTGCTCTGTGCTCCATTCTCCTCCTTGTGCTGTTGGCTATGCTGAAGGATGTCTGCTTGCTTCTGCTTTTTGTCTCCCTCTAACTATTCTAGCAAGTTCTGGGGATGTTTAACTTCTGGCTAGACAAAGCCCAGTCAGCAACTGTCTCGAAGCTATACTTGAATTCAACTTGGTGTTCATCCAAAAATGATCATTTTGCTAAGGAGGGACATTTAGTTCTGCACAGATGAACATTTACACCTCTGTGCTCTCTTCGTGGTGAGAAATCCTGTTGGGCAGTGGAGCAGAGCTGGTTCAGGGCTAGGGACACTGGCTTCCCCATCTGTGCACAACCAGGTGTTGTTACTTTTTCTGCCACCTGAATAGTAGATCTGGAACTTGCCAAAAGATTAAAAAATAGCTTTCAACTCTGAAAGATGAAAACCCAGGGACCCACTCAACACAGATTTGTAAAGGGTCAGAGGACAACCTTTGGTTTTTTGCCTCACCTAACTCAAGTAAGGATTATTACCTTACACTGCTTTTAAAGTTCCCAGCTATTGAACCTTTAGAATTTGTTTCCTTGTAGCATTTTTAATTGAAGTGAGACACTTAGAAGTAATTTCTGAAGTATGCTACTTCCAATGCAAACAGTATTGGGGAATATTCTCAGATTGTATTACATGAGTGCACAGTTCATGGTGTCTCAATGTATTAGCTTGGGATTAGGTCATGGATATCAGGAAAAGGGGATTCTTGAACTCTGTTTGAGCTCAGAACTCTTAGTTTCTGATATGTCTGCTTTAGGCTGTTTCATGTTTCATTTTGTTTTTTTTTCTTATTTCTTTTTTGCACCATCACTCTGCTTTTTGTCAGTGTCTTTGGTTTCATTTACTATTTTTCTGAGTGGGCCTTGGGCATTAGTACAGAAGCTCTTTAGACTATGTCTTGTTTTAAAAAAAATAATATACATGAAGCACTTTCTTGCTTTTATTACCACATCATTTGGACTTGAAATGGGATGGAAAACCTCAACAGCAGGGGGATTTGGGAGGGAAATTACATGGAGGTGATGAAGACTTAATACCTTCTTTTTCTGTTGTCAGTGTAGGAAAAGGTGCTGTATTTCTGAGTAAGGGTTTAGGACTTCTTTCCAAAGGAACCTGCATGGAATCAGTCTCCACCTGTGAGAAAGAAGAAAGCTCATTTCCCTCACCCCTGTTAGAGAGGAGAGAGTATCTGATGATTAAACTGTCCTCTGTATGATGCTGTCTCTCACTTTTTACTTGAGCAGATGAACTTTCCTGATTGCTGAGGTAGAACTGTGGGAGCCTTCAGCTTCTCTCTTTCCATGCACTAAATTGAAGAAACTTCTTAGAAAAGATCAAGTTTTCACTTGAAGCAAGTAGAGACATAGAAGGAAATCTTTATTGCTTGAATATAGGACTTATCTCTACCTGTCAATCATTCTGATTTATCATCAGAAGCTGCTGGTTTTCTAAGACTAAGTATTAGAGGGATCTCTTCTGTTGCTGTATGTTAGTCCTAAAATATGGTGTAGAATAAATGTTGCTTATAAAAATAAATCTTTCCTCCTTTGGAGGTCCAGCTGGGCTGAATTGCACCTGAAGGAATAGAGGGAATTGTTTCTCTTTAGAAACACCCCTTTAGTGCTGCCTTCCCTGCAGTGTGAGGACAGCTTTTGTTCTTTGCTCTTACCTTTTTTTAGAGGAGTTTTCTATAATTGGCAGTGGTCTCTTGTGCCACACTGTTTGAGGTACAAGTAATCAATCCTGGGCAAGAAGAAAAGGTCTTTGCCTCAAGTATTTCTTATCTAAGCCACTAAGAGTCCCAGTGGATGGTGGCAAGGAGGAGATGCTTTACACTGACCCCAGAGGAACTCTTATCATTGAGCTTTTCCTGTGCTCTTTTCCAGGACTTTCTATCGGTTTGAAGCTGTCTGGGACAGCTCCCTGCATAACTCCCTTCTCCTCAACCGAGTCACACCCTATGGAGAGAAGATCTATATGACCCTTTCTGCTTACCTGGAGGTTAGACACCTGTGCCTTCCTTTTGCCTTGTGACTCAGGTGTAACTATTTGAGACAGCAGACAGTGAGTCCCCGAGATAAATACTGGATTAAGTGATTTGGAATCCTGAAGCTGGTGAAAGTCTTTATTCATTTTCTAAGAACAGGGTGGAAAAATTATTCACAGTTAACAGGAGAGGTGATCAGAGGGCTGGAGCACCTCCTATGAGGATAGACAGAGAGTTGGGGTTATTCAGTCTGGAGAAGAGAAGGCTCTGAGGAGACCTTCTGGTGGCCTTCCAGGATCTGAAGGGGGCTACAAGAAAGCTGGGGAGGGACTTTTGAGGCTGTTGGGTAGTGGTAGGACTGGGGGGAATGGGTCAAAACTAGAGGTGGGGAGATTGAGATGAGACATTAGGAAGAAGTTGTTGCCCAGGAGGGTGGGGAGACACTGGCCCAGGTTGCCAGAGAGGTGCTGGAAGCCCCATCCCTGCACATTTTGCAGGCCAGGCTGGCTGGGGCTGTGAGCAACTGATGTAGTGGGAGGTGTCCCTGCCCATGGCAGGGGGGTTGGAACTGGATGATCTTTAAGGTCCCTTCCAACCCTGACAATTCTATGATTCTATAACATCTTGATGTGAAGGTGCTACTGCCTGGCAACAAATGAAGTGAAACTGGTGATCTCCTTAACTTTGTGCCTCATTTTTTATCTGAAAATCCATTTAAATGGATGTTGCTATGGGAGTACTACTAGTGTTACAAACACTGGCCTAGCTCTTGGCTTGGCATCCAAGACACTGTTGTTTTGTGCAGCACAATTCTTTCCCCCACAATATGCATCAAGAAATTTGACAGTTCTTTCACAGAAACACACACAAAACCCCTTCAGCAAAGACCCAGACGAGCAAATTTCACCAAGCTGTCCCCCTAAAAGAGCAGAGCTTTATAACTTGGCATGGCTGTCTGCAGCCACTCATTCTCTGCTGTATTTCTCTTAGCTTGACCACTGCATCCAGCCTGCAGTTATAACAAAGGATGTTTGTATGGTCTTTTACTCCCGGGATGCCAAGATCTCCCCTCCACGGTCCCTGCGCAATCTCTTTGGCAGTGGCTACTCCAAATCTCCAGACTCGTAAGTGCAGTTACTAATTTTGGTATCAATGTTTGATGTCAGCATGTGCTTTTTCTCCTAGAGGGCACGGGGAATACATAGCTTAGTTTTATTTCTTCCTTGAAAGTCTGCCCAGTTACAGTTCTTCAGTCTGTGTTTGAACATTCTTGCGTTTGTTTCAGGGAAACTCTGATGGCTTCTCCCTTTACTGGCTCCTTTTCCAGCCTTCTGACTGAACACTTGGGAATAAAGATCCATTTTTCAAGCTTACACATAGATGACCCTGATTCTGACCTGGAATTTACTGCAGCAGCTGCTCTCTGAGCCCAGTGGGGGGTGAGGGGGAACATGGGAGAAATGCCAGTTTCACAGATCTTGCAGTCTGTCCTGGCTGCTTTATGGCAAGATTAGAATTCAGATGTAGTTCTAACTAACAGCTATACCTAAGCTTCTAATTTGGGGACTGCTCAACTAAAGCTAAAGCACTTTATTTCTGAAGATAATATGGTTGTTTTTTCCCTGTGGTTTCTTGTGAACAGCAACCGAGTAACTGGGATCTATGAGCTGAGCTTATGCAAAATGGCAGACACAGGCAGTCCAGGTAAGCAGTGACTGGGTGTCCAAAGCAATAAAGATGCTATAAACTGAAATACTGCAGAAAATTTCATAGGCAGAACAGAGTAAGCACTCCTGTCCTGATGGGAAGCAGTTCCTGTGTTTCACAGGAGCAATGGAACATTGCTATTCCATAAAAACCTTGTGCAGGATTTTACTTTCAGCTTGAGGCTGTGTTTGCCATTGGTGAACTAAAAAAAGTTCACTAAAAACTTTACATTTTCTGACATGGGTATATCAGGAAACTGGGCATGTACCTGAGGCATAGACTTAGGGGGTATAATACATGGCTCATAACCAACACAGCTGAAATTTCCTTTTGCAACAATAGAGTTTTCTCTTGTTTTTTTTAAGATATTGCTGGTATCTGATGCAAGCTTGATAAATTGGGATGTAGTTCACATAGATTCAGTATGGTTTTCCTCTAAGAGCTTGCAACCGAAGCTCTTGTGTTGAATTAGAACAGGAGTTTGCATTAAATTGTGGTTAATAGAAAATATCTGAATGAAGTCAGAAAGCTGGACTAAATCAAACCACTTTGGGATATGTGTTTGCTCTCAGTGAAATCATTGCTTTGTATATCTCCAGCCAAAGAGCAGAACTGTTGGCTCGTTAAAGATTGCTAATTGCTTAAGTGTTTCTTAGCAGCATCCCTCTGGTTATGTTTTTAACATCTCATGGGGCTTTTTTTCCTGCTCAGGAATGCAGAGGAGGAGGAGGAAAGTCCTGGATACATCTGTGGCATACGTGAGAGGAGAAGAGAACCTGGCAGGCTGGAGGCCCAGGGGTGACAGCCTCATCCTAGAGCATCAGTGGGAACTGGAGAAACTGGAGCTGCTGCATGAGGTGAGTAAAGAGATAGGAGAAAGTGAGAGAAAAAGCACGACTGTACCTTTGAATTTGCCTTGAGTCTGCCCACTGTGAGCCCACCTGAGCTGAAGGGGTTCCAGATGGGAGATTGTTCTCAAAGTCAAGATTTAAATAAATTCAGTGGCTGCTGAGTAGAATCCTAAGCTCAGATCTCAGTGTATTCAACACAGCCAAATTCAACTTCTGCTGCCATTGTCAACTCCCCCCCCAGGGAAGATGTTTACGGGTGTGAATCTTAAAAGAATGCCTAAGAAATTAGTGTCTGTGAAGCAGGGAACATCCTGGAGCAGATGATGCTGATTTCTGTTCTTACCAGGTGGAAAAAACCCGACATTTCCTTCTGCTTCGTGAAAAGCTTGGTGACAGCATCCCCAAGTCCCTGAGTGACTCCCTGTCTCCCAGTCTGAGCAGTGGAACCCTCAGCACCTCCACCAGCATCTCCTCCCAGATTTCAACCACAACGTTTGAGAGTGCAGTGACTCCCAGTGAGAGCAGTGGCTACGACTCAGCTGACATCGAGAGCCTGGTGGATCGGGAGAAGGAGCTGGCCACCAAGGTATAGCATGAGCAAAGCAGCTTGGATGGGTCTAATTTGAGGTGCTAAAGATAATTAAAGATTAAGGATGAGCTTCTCAGCATGGTGAATAGCCAGTATTGTGTGGGTTTCATTTTAAAATGCTCTCTAGTGAAATAATCCATCCTCCCCAGGCAATGCTGGTGTCCAGCTTTGTGCTCTGGCTGCACCTCATTCCCCTTCATTAGTAGTTCTGTAAATAAAACTTTCTAATTTTACTAAGGAAAGTGATTATTTCCCTCTTCTGGGATTTTCACAGCAGTTTAGAATTTGTTTATTCTTTCATGAGCTGCCAAGTGTGTCTGGGCAAATTGCCTGTTGTGTTCAAATTTCACTGCAAATCTAAATGTAACATTCTTTTCCTTTGTTTTTTCCCCCCACTTCAGTGTCTGCAGCTTCTTACTCACACCTTCAATCGGGAGTTCAACCAGGTGTACAACAGCATCAGTGATTGTAAGGTAAGTATTTCATGCAATACCATACACTGTATTTGTAGTAATGTATTTGTAGTTTGTGGAAACTTTGTTCATACTATGAAGAGACAAAACACTTCATGTTTATTTCCTTTATTTTCAGTCTGTTGGAAGCATGTTGCTATCCAGCATCAGGTTCCAAAAACTATTGGAGGAGTTAGAAATGGTGTGAACTTGGACTGTTCTATAGCTTCCAGTTTGTGGGCAGGCTGGAAGCACTCTTACTGACTTTCCCTACATACACTTGCCCCATTTAACAGCATAAATTGGCTCTTTTAAAAATCCTGACTGTAGGAACAGGGGGCATCAGGTTGCAAACTGGATAGTCTAATGTGAAGAAGTGTGTGAGAATAATCAGAAGTGTAGGACATGGATAACAAGTTGCCTGCAGCAGTGTCATTTTATTTTAACCCCAGTTGGGTTTATGATGGTTGTGTGCAAAAATTTGACTTACTGAGTAGGGTATTGGCTGATGGAAATACTTTTAAATTATCTGAGCCTTTCCACGTTCTAGTCAGGGCTGAACACCAGCTACAAAACAGCTCCTCTGTAAGATTTTTCCTGGTTTTGTCCTTGTAGTTGTCAGATATTTCTCCCATTGGGCGGGACCCGTCGGTGTCGAGCTTCAGCAGCGCTACCCTCACACCTTCATCCACCTGCCCTTCTCTGGTGGATTCAAGATGTAATTCAATTGATCAGAAGTAAGTAGAGGGTATTAATAGGAAAACATTAATTTTCAGTGCTTCCCAAATCTCTTTGCTATGTTTTCTGATTTCTTTTTTCCTCCCACTTTCTTCCTTTTCCCTATTTCCAGCTATTTCTCTGTACAGCTCTCTTGTCTTGTCTTCTCCAATCACTCTGCACAATCATTTTCCCCCATTTTATTCTCTTTAAGTGGGTTTTTTCCCCTCTGTGCTGAAAGAACAGTCAGATGCTCATCATTCCAGTGACCAGTGCATCTTCAGGGTGTAGACTCCACAAGTTTTTTTCAGAGGTCTGTTAAAAAGACTTGCTAACAACAACCCAGAATAAAACACTTTGGCCAGTAATCTCTGCTTATCTTTCTCAGATGTATCTATAGAAGATTTTTTATTAAATTGGAAATAACTGCTTAGTGAAAGCCATATAAATTGTACCTTCTCAGTTTAACAGCCCCAAGAGAAGTGATGAAGAAGTAATACATTTTACATCAAACCGTAGTAAGACCTGTCTGTGCTCTGACTGTGTTTGGTAAGAGAAATGAGGGAGAAGTAGTGAGGAAACAACTTGCTAGTTACAAGTTTTATTCCCCAGATTTCAAGGGAAATGCTGTTTGATATTGTACAAAAGGGTCCCAATGTCATACAAAAAATCTGGGCTGGAGGATGAAACTTGTAAGAGAGGTGAGGCTGTAGATGAACTTTAAATTTCATTGCCACATGCAGTTGGTCTGTTGTGATTTACTTTTCTTTCTCTGCTTTTTCTGAAGGACACCAGAAGCAAATTCTCGTGCCTCCAGCCCCTGTCATGAGGTGGAACAGTTCCAGATAATTCCTGCAGTAGAATCTTCCTATCTCGCCAGAGCTGGAAAGAATGAATTCCTAAATCTTGTTCCTGATATTGAGGAAATCAGACCAGGGTAAGTTTCCTGTTGTGGCTTCCTGATTGTTGTCACAAGGCCTTTCTGAGACTTGCAGTTTCTTTGCCCCATCTGAGGAAGGTAAATTAAACAGGTGATAGCACAACTGCAGAGTCCTGGATGATGGAGGCAGGACTGATGAAGGTTGTGCTGATATTTGATCTGCAGCATTAATTCCCTGCATCTACTTAACAAACAGGATTTCCAGTGACTTAATAAAATGTGTTACCATTGAAACTCTGGCTGAAGTTCACTGAAGCAGAGATCTTTGTGGGTCCTTCTTTCTGTCAGACTTGAATAGCTCCTGAAGACAAAATTCAGCTTGTTATAACTTTTTCATAATACTGTTCCAGACAAAATGTGTTAAGGACCAAGTGTCTTGTACGGTTAATAGGGATACTCTGTAGGTGCCTTATTTAGGGGAAAATGTATTCCTGTTAACTGTGGGTTTGGTTTTGCTTGATTTTTGCCAGCTCTGTGGTCTCAAAGAAAGGATACCTCCACTTCAAGGAGCCTCTCTCCACCTCCTGGGCCAAGCACTTTGTGGTGGTTCGCCGGCCCTACGTTTTTATTTACAACAGTGACAAAGATCCTGTAGAAAGAGGAATCATAAACTTATCCACAGCTCAGGTGGAATACAGTGAGGATCAGCAGGCCATGGTAAAGGTCAGTCTGAGAGCTATTGTTTGTTTACCCATAGAGCAGGAACACTGCAGGTAGTGGTGCATCCATCCCTTGTGTGTCATCTCTGCTCCAAGGAAAATGGGTCTTGGAGAATGTCTGGCATCTGATAATTGTGCCCACAAAGTTACCAGTTTGTTCTGGGGTTCTTATGTGTTGGACACAGCGGTACAAGAGACTGGGACTGCTGTTACACATCCTGTGTTTGGGTTTTTTGTAGTTTAGTTTGTGTGGTGTTTGGAGGTTGTGGGTTGTGTGTGTTTGTTTAAAAACAAGCAACCCAAAACAACACACACAAACATCCTGCAAGGAACCAAATTAACTTTAGTGGTCCATCTCAGCAGCTCTTAAAGTCCATTTTAACTCATGAGTTAAAATATATTCTGTAGGAGATGTCCCATTTGCCTGACTAATAACATCCTAGGAAAGACCAGTGAAACTTAAATGAAAGACTTTAGTTCTTGTGGTGTCTAGGAATGTGACAGAGCAAACCTCTCTCATAGAGGACCTGTGCATCAGCTGCTCTGCTTGTAGGCTTCACTATTTCAAATTATCCTTAATATTCCAGACACCCAACACGTTTGGTGTGTGCACAAAGCATCGTGGGGTCCTGCTCCAGGCCATCAATGACAAAGACATGAATGACTGGTTATATGCCTTCAACCCACTCCTGGCTGGCACAATACGGTGAGAGACAGAGCTGAGAGCAGTGGGATGGGGAGATAGGGGAGAAGGGAGGTGGGTGGGTTGGCACAGAATTTAACCTTGTTCTGAAGAATATGACAAGATGGGTGAAGTGAGGGTGGGCAACAAAAATAAGATCAAACAAACCCTGTGTTTCAGGGTGTAATGAGAAATGAGTTAATTTCTTTGTACCAAGGGAATGCTGTTGCTTTGGCTTGGGACACTCAGCAGATGCATCCAGTTTGAACACGTGTGGTTTGCTTCTTGCAATACTACATTTGGAGGCCACAGAGTGGTTTCCTTGTATTGCTGTTTTACAAATTTATAAAGCTGCTCCCTAGCACTGTGCAGAGGGGGCTGGGCTGGTTTTTCTCTCTCTTGGTTGTGAGCTAGAGCAGAAATTCTTGTTTCCTTCTCTTTTTTAAACTTTCTAGAAGCCTTCCCTTTAACATAGGTGACAGACAACTCCTGCTTGCTGGAGAGATCTTACTACACTACATTAAAAAAATTAAAATTAAGCTATTATTGTACAGCATCAAATAATCCTTTAAAGATCCCATCTTCCATTAAAGGAGCACAGCAGAGGAGTGAGTCTCATTACAGCCCTTTCTAAACATATGGTATAAACTTGGATGATACAGAAGGATTTAAAAAAACAAAAGGTGGACAAACTGTAGGGAGGGAAATAAAATAAACTTCCAGAATTCAACCAATACTTTTTTGCTTCTTTTTCCTGCAGGTCAAAACTGGCTCGGAGACGCACGGGCCAGCTGAAGTACTGAGTCCATGTAATGTTCTCATCTGTTCTCCCTCACTCACCTTCTGATAGATAAAGTGTTCCCTCTCATTTTCTCTTTGTGATTCTTGACAGTTTCTCTTGTATGTAATCCTGTGGCTTAACATCCCCCTCCCTCCCCAGCTCCTTCAGCACATTTTCTAGGTATTCTAACCCTACCTTGTTTCTTTTCACTTGTACTGAGAATTGTACTAGTAGCATGTGGCCAAACAAAAAGAGAAAGAAAAAAAAAAATTCAAAAAAAAGGAGTGATTATGCACGACTCTAAAAAGCAAAAAAAAAAAAAAAAAGTTATTTATTTTTTCTTATAACAATTGTTTTCCCATTCCAACTGACCTTTTGGTGTCTGTCCCACTGTCCATTGTTGTCTGTCTAGGCTGCTGCAGGTTCTTCATTCAATTTGTGACTTGGCAGCAGCCGTTGGTTCCCTCAGGGCAAAGTTCTAATGCCAGGGAAAGAGAAATTCTTCTGTGTAGACATTACCCAGCCAGGAACTGCAAAAGCTCCTCAGGCTTTCTGGATCCAGCCTCCATTTTAAACTCTGTTGAAAGCTGATATTGGACAAATCTATCTGGGCAGACTGGATTTTGGGCTTGGTGCAAGTGTTTGAGTTTCCAGGGTCCAACAGGCTGAGGCATGAGCTGGAAAAAGGGAACAAACCGAGGGGCTGGCTAGAACCATCTGCCTTGAGCTCTTGCTGTGGAGTTGCAGGTGAGCAGTGCTTGGCTTTCACTTTCCCAGCTTAAACTCCTTCCTCTGCCTCTGACCTGAGCTGGGGAGATGGAACTTGTGCTGATGTGAGGACAAATAAACACATCGCTCAAATATTTGATATAATCCCTAAAGTTTTAGATGTTGGGCCTCATATTTGACAGATGGAGAGTGAGAGGCAGAAACAGGAGGTTGTTCCCTCGAGCACTTTGAGAGGTCACCACGGGAGGGCAGCGTCTCCTCTTCCAGCTTTTAGTCCTGACTTGTGAGTTCTGGAGCAACAGTTCTCACCTCTTTGGGGAGACATTCAGGGTTGTCTTTGATATGTCAGGACAGGCTGCTCTGTGGCTTCACTCTGGAAGGCTTTATGCATGCACCCCTTGTCAGTGACAGAGACATCCCCTCTGGGCATGGGGAGAGCATCCTCTGTCTACAAAATACTTGCTAGAGCTTGAGTGTTCTCCAGGGAGCAGCAGGGCACTTCCACTTCCTTTTGGAATAACTTGAATGTCTCCTAATTTCCCTGCTGCAACGTTCATCAGCTAAAACCCTCTAGCTCATTTTAACTTCAGAATTAATCCTTCCTGGAGGACACATCAAGTGGGCTCTGCTCAGTGGGGTGTAATGATTGGCTTCTTGGAGCCCAGCTGAGTGATGCTAGTTCCTGACCTCCAGTGTAAGTTCTCCTTGTGGCCAAAGTTTAGGTCCTTGCCCCAAGAAGAGAAAGCAGAATGAATTTCCTTTCTGAGAAGTGAACTCATCTTCCTTAGTTGAGCTTTCAGGGAGGTTGGGGTGAGAGGGTTGGTTTTTTCACTCTGTTTCAGACTGCTGTGCTATATGCTCTTGCCTTGCCTTGGGCACTGGCAGGGAGAGCTGTGACCTGGGGAAGGGACAGGGATTTCATCCAGAGGTTCCCACCACTCACAGGAGAGGTGAAAGGCTTTTGTTCCACTATTACAGTAGGTATATCTAGGTACACTCCAGCTCAAGAAGGTCATTTTGGTTCAGCAGCTCATGCCATGGACTGGAAACTCTGTGGCCAAAAGTGTACGTGGGACTGGCATCAGTTGAGCAAAGTTTTAGCTTTCTGGGGTTGTCATTCTTGAGGAAAGTGCAATGCATAAGGAGACCTGTAAAAGCATGGCTGGCAAAGGAGCAGGGAGGTGGAGTCTGACACTTGCTAGGACATATCTTTATCTATTTTGAGATAGTACTGGAGCTAAATCAAGTGCTCACACTGTCTCCTGTGGTCCTCAGAGTTATTTCAGAACTGGAAGCCAGAATGAGGGAGCATCCTGGGGACCCAGGAGCATAATAGGAATTTGTTTTGTGTTTGTTTTTCTTTTTCCTTCTGGTTTTGTCTCGTTTAATTGTGTGTAATTCTTACTACAGTGATGTTCCTTTGTTACACAGTGGTTGATAATGCACTCCCAGTGTGAGGAGAAGTGCTAGTGCTGCAGGAGGGCTCCCCAGGCTGGAGCTAAGCTGGTCTCAAGAATTAGGTTAATTGTCAGCACTAAATTGTTGCTGCCATCACCACCATTTATACTGAGAGTGGAACCACTTTGAGGAGGGGTAGAGACTCAGGTGGTGATATTTTGTGACACACTGAGAGCATTTTTATTCTTATCTTTCTTTTTTTTTTTTTAACTAAAAGAAAACTAGTTTGTTAAGTCTTTGCTTTGGATAAGCCAGAAAATGAACTAAAGGGGTGTAGGCATTGCATAGAAACATGGCTAAGGGATCTGCCTTTAAAAGCAGGAAGAAGCAGATGCTGATTTTATACAGAAAATGCTACAGCTGTGCTATGTAAATGTTGCTCTTCTACCTAAAGACTCCAAGCAGCTTCTGGTGACTTGATGTCTGTGGATAACAGATCACCAGAAGAGCAGAATTCTATTTTTAACCATCAGTATCTCTTAAAGCTGCATAATCTGTGGCAGAATAGATTGTTCTGTGGAGTTCAGTGGGCATTACTCCTCTGGTCTGGCAGGAGGACCTGCAGTTACCATTGTTCCCCAGTGACTGAAGCCTACCCTGAGACATCAGTTCCCTGCTTAAAACTGGACTGAAATCAACTCAAGTTTTCTTTAAAAGGATACAAAAAAACCCCATTCACTTTAAAGCTTTTTTTTGATCTAGCCCAACATGTTAGAAATGTCTTTTTAGAAAGAGCAAGAAGGGAAAAATGTGCTGAGCTGCCTTCTCTTGGCCTTTAAAATCCACCCTCTGTTACCTGCTGCGTGGATGTGAAGTCCTGGAGTCAACCAGCTCTTGAGGCTTGCATTGCAGACAGGACATCCCTGTGGGCCTGCCAGCCCATGGAGCAGGAGCACTGGTGGTAAATGGGACAGGCATTTCTCAGAATGTGTGAAACTGCTGCTATGGGTTGGGCTTTTTATGTTCTTCACTAAAAGGAAGGAGAAAATTTATCTTTTTTTGTCCATTGGTGTTGGGGCTTCCTGGGTATTTTGCAACTAAGCTAAACCTCCTCTACTGTATATTGGAAATGCACTTTAAGTACCTTTTTAAAGAAGATTCCTCTATTCTGGATGCAGAAGGGAAGGGAATATTATTTCCAAACCACTAAGAATGAGTTTGGATCTTTTTGGTCAGTGTCTAATAGTTCTTATTCCTGATTAGCAAGGATTTCAAAGCAAAGACTTTACTCGTTGCTGCTTGTTATCTAATTTCCAGGGATTTAATTTTATGTAATGTATTGTATATTTATACATCTGTAATTAATTGCACATTAGATACAAAAGAGCATTAGCTTTGGAATAACACCCGTTGGTACTATACAATCAACTAATTCCACCTATGCATCTTTCTGGTACTCTTGCACAGCCCTAGTTTGTGTTAGTTCTTGCTGAGGAGGGTGTTTGGGTTGGAGATGCAGCTGTTAACCTGCTGCTCCAGGGAAGGGTTCTAATGGTTTGCTGAATGCCCTTTACAATGGGTCTCTGCTGTGTTGCATCTCCATTGTGGTCAATAACCCCAGTTTGTGGTCTGAACTGTGCTGTACGTAGCAGGAATGTATTAATTTTGTGCTTCCTTGTTTCAAAACACATCAGCTGTTCAAGAAGAGGATTGGCTTTTTTTTGTTCAGAAGGCCATTTATGCGTTCTAAGGATTTCAGCTCAAAACTAGCCCAGCACCAACCAGATGGTTGTGTCCAGTGTCGTTTGGAAGGGGTTTTAAATCAACTGTGTGTTCAGAAAACTGAGGGTGTGGAGCTCCAAGGTCTTCAGTTCTTAATGTTGCCCAGTTAATGGCCTGATCCTGAGCAGTGCTGAGCTACCTCGTGCTCACCTTGAAGCCAGGGACTGGGAGAAGAGGGAGTCTTGGGTGATCAGCACCTCCCAGGATCAGTCCTTAATTTCCCCCCTCTACTCGTTCATTCTTCACGTGGAGTTCTTCAGGTTCTTGGGTTTGGACATCAGACACCTCTTGCATTTGGACACATCCTGGTTTTTTAATTGCAGTCCCCATTTCCCTGTGGAATCTCTCTGTACACAAGGTATACAAGGTATATGCTGTATAAGTGGCCTTCTTGAACAAATCTCTCTGCAAACTGATTTCATCCCAGCGAAGGAGTGTATCAGCAACACTGTACATTAAGTTCAGGTTTTCATTTTCTTATTTTATTTTGTAAATATATCCGATATTTGGAGCTTGAGTATACAAAATGTAAATATAGTTCATGTATTTGTACTAATTCTGATCCATTTGCTGTATAGCCTTAGGTGTGCAATGCAGATATCTAACTGTGTATGGTAACCTTGCACCACTGAACTGTTAGTGAACGAGGTGAAACAATAAAGGTACAACCAGTGCATTAGCAGATACCACGTGTGCTTCTTTCATTGGGATTTAATTGCTAGTGACTTTAATTGATTACTTGCTTTCAGAACTTCTCCTGAACAAGCTCATGCTGTTCTGAAAAGAAATTTGTGTTGGCTGGTCTTGAGAAAGGCAAGAGGTTCTTCTTCTTCATCCTGTTCCCTTTGGGTTGTTATGCAGCATTTCTAAGTAGTTTTTGGATGCTTTCAAAAGGTTGTTTTCTTTAAAATAAGGGTGTCATGGTCTGCCAGCACCGAACTTGTTATCTGGGTGTGACTGTTAGACAAGAAGCTTGTGAAATCCAACCACTGAAACATAACAGCAAAGCAAAAGGCACCAGCTCTGGACAAAGGGGTGTCAGGGAAACCCTGGGACTTGTTCTCATCTTGGTCTGAAAGTGGAAATTCTTGGTAGCTTTTAAAAGTCATGGTGAGAAAACTGGACAGGGCGCCTCCCAGAGCATTTAAGTCCCACAAAAAGGGGCCACCACTTGCTGTCAAACACCTTGTAACTGTAAGAATGATGGCAAAATGCTTCTAGCTGGCTTTGTTCTTTGTCTGGAAAGCCTCTGTGGGTGTCGTGCTGGCTTCTTGCTGCTGGGGCTGGTTTGCCTGTTTGGAAAAAAACGAAGGACTTGAGTGACCACTTGCCTTTTTCTGGTCACTCTTCTGACACCTCATCCAACACTTCAGAGGAGCTGTGTCTGTTTAACTTCATTCAGATTCACTCACTCCCAAAATGAGTGACCCAAAAACCTGCCAGGTCAGTCCCTGCCAGTCTTCCTGGGCCTTTAATGGAAAGTAAACCTGTTTAAGTGCAGGTTTGTGTTGGTGCTGCCTCTGACCCTCAGGAGCACAGGGATGAAACAAGTTTTCTCCTTTTGAACCCAGCTGTTTATTTTTGCCCCAATTCCAGGACACCTCCAAGGGGGGCAGCTGTGCCTCCTGAGGCGCTGACACAGCTGGATTTAAGGCAATTAATACGTTATAATTAACGGGGAGAAAAGCCGAGCCCCGCAGGGTACGTGCGGCTCCAACAGTGTCTCGGGGCACCCCTCGGACACAACGTGGGCGGCCCCTTTAAGGGGGTGTGGCGCGCGGCCCATCGGGCCATGGGCAGTGGGCGTGGCTCTCCGGAAGAGCCAATGAGCGCGCTCCCCTCGGTCCCGCCCCGCCCGCGCGGCTGAGGGCCGNGTCGGGCGGGATGATTTGGGGGAAGCGGGGCTTCCGTGCGGTCCCCGCTTCCCTGTATGGCCGGTGCCGCGGTGTGACGGGAGGGAGGAAGGGGGAGAGAATGGGGCCCGTGAGCCGCCCTTGGAGTCTCACCGTTAGAGGTTTTAGGGGTTCTGCGGCGGCTGAGGCACCAACAAGGAGAGTGAGCCGGTTGTCTCAGGGGCTTTTGTCAAAATCTGGGTGCAGTCAGTGTTGGAGTCACGGCTGTGAAGCAGGAAACTTGCTCCTGACCCGAGGAATAGAGTAGCCGGGCTGGGTTGCTCTGTGTGCACGTCCCTCACAAGCTGAATTAGGCAGGCTCTGGCAGAATATCCCCTTTCCTCTGCTCACCCCAAAACTGAGACCATTTGGTAGAAGCAAAAAAGCGGTGCAGTGTTCAGACCTGATATTCTAGTGTTGCATCTGTTAAATGTGGAGTGATGATAGAGTCGGATCCATCACTAACATACTAGAGCCACTCACTTCACTCCCTGCCATTTCTTGGTAGAAATTTTGGTGACTTGAAACATGTTGTATGTTGGTCTTTGCTCTGTCTGCTGGGCTGACTGGGGGCCATAAGGATTTCTTACTGTAACAGCCTCTGAATCAGTTCAGAGCGTGTCCTACAGCATTTGATAGAAAGTGTTGGGCTGGCCCAGCAGCTGACAAGGTCAGAACAGGCTGACAGAGGGATGGATGATGCTAGTGCTACTTCACTGCTAATTAGTCTTACCTGGCATTTTTGTTCTTCCACATTCCAGGGCTGACATTGCTTTGATTGGGCTGGCTGTGATGGGCCAAAACCTTATTTTGAACATGAACGATCACGGCTTTGTGGTAAGTGAAGGAAAACACTGTTCTGAAAGGCTGACTCACTATCACTTGGGATGAGAGCTGAGCATTTTGTGGGTTGGTTTGGGTTTTCTTTCCTTGTGATGGTCTAATGGGTGTTGTTTCCTCCTTTTGGTTACAACCTGGGCTGCCCTTTGTCCCGTTGCCAGAGAACAGCAGCACATGCCTGTGCTCAGCCAGCCACCTGGGGTGTTAGTTATACACCATTTTCCCCTGAAGTCCTCTTTGGGCTTGGCCATTAACCAGCCATAGGTTCCCCAGGCACTTGCAGGGACATGCTGTGGGTTCATCCCTGTGCTGTGTCTGTAGGGAAGGTGGAAATGGGAGATCATGTGATGTTGAACCTTGCTTGTGTAATTTGTTGTCTGAGCTAAAGTAACCATTCTGTTGGCAGCTTTTATTAACAGCTTTTCTTGCTCCCTCAGGTTTGTGCTTTTAACAGGACAGTCTCCAAAGTGGATGATTTTCTGGCCAAGGAGGCCAAGGGGACCAAAGTGGTTGGTGCTCACAGCCTGGAGGAGATGGTCTCCAAGTTAAAGAAGCCCCGTCGCATCATCTTGCTGGTGAAGGCTGGAAGTGCAGTGGATGACTTCATCAAGAAATTGGTGAGGCAAACATTCTGTCTGTGACTTCTTGCTGTCTTTGGAGAAGTTTCCTCTGGAAGGTCTCAATTATTCATCAATAATCAGGTTTAGAATGCATGGAGAAACCCCAAATGCTTATTTATTTTTGGCAGGTGCCATTGCTGGAGAAAGGAGACATCATCATTGATGGTGGGAATTCTGAGTACAGAGACACCACGGTAAGCCTGTTTTCTACCCAAAGCAGATGAATAAAATACACAAGATTCTTTCTTCTCTGATCATCACAATAGTCTGTCAATAAAATGCCATCTCCCTTCTGCTCAAGGAAGGCTAAACTGAATTATCTCTGCAAAACATACAGCTTATTAAAAAGCAATTATTACAGTAGTTAAGGACTGTTCTGTAAGCAGATTTTTGTAGAAGTTGCCAAGATCATCAAAGAATATTTTTATTGACATCTTTTAAAGAGGAAAGGCCTTTACAAAATTTATTCTTACAGAATTTTCAGGGAGATTTGAAAATTGAAGGATATTTATGGGTTTGTTATAGTTCAATCCTCCATGACCATGGGGGAATTCAGTGAAAATAGAAGAGTAATTGTCTGGTTTTCACCACAAAAAAAAACCTGCTTGTGAGCAGGCTGCAACCATGGAAGTTATAGAAGCTGTGTTAATGTATCTGGGATGCTTACATGAATATATTGATGCTTCTGAGTCCTAGAAGAGGTGCTGGTCTTTCTGCTTTGGCATCGTGATCTTGGATAAGGGAGTTGCCATGGCAGAATAAGAAACAGGTTCTCTGAGGATTAATACCTGGGGAGCTTGCAGCTCCCTTTGGGATCTCAGCCTGTGCCTCTCAGAGGGAGGCAGTTCCCTCATAGCTCTCCATGCTCACACCTTCCCTCTGCAATGGACTCAAGCAACTCCACCTTGGGCCTAATCTGCCTCCCCCACATCTCTGTACAAGCCTGTATCACCTGACACTTAATTCTGAGCCTTTTCCAGCCTCAGTGCTGCTCTTTTCTAGCCAGTGCTTATAAGGACTTTATTTTCTCAGCACGTCTGTTGCAAGGACTCGTGTCAAAGCAACAGGAAGTTTCCTCATGTTCACTCTGTGTATGTACAGACTTTCTCTGAGGTCTCCTAGCACATCCAAAGCAGAGCTGAAAACCTCATTCTAGGTCTGAATTGCTAATCTTTGTTTGCAAGGCTCTGGCATGAAAAGAAATTGAATAATGCTGCTCTGCTCTTTGTTCCAGAGACGTTGTAAGGAGCTCCAGGAAAAGGGCATCCTGTTTGTCGGAAGCGGGGTCAGTGGTGGAGAGGAGGGTGCCAGATATGGTCCTTCCCTCATGCCAGGAGGAGCCAAAGAAGCCTGGTGAGTGTATTGTTCTTCAGAATGGCCTGCAACAATTGTCTTCTATTCGTGCTGAGAGCTGAGGGAGGGAAGGAGGAGGGTGTGGGTGTGGAGAGAACAAGATATGTTGCCATCTCACTTCCTCAAGGCTCAAGATTTCTCAACCGAGCAGGGCTTGTGGGGCAGTGCTGAGCTGCCATGGCAGGCAGAACAAAGGCAGGTTTTTCCCTTAGGAATCCACAGTTGAAAGCAATTCCATAGAAATCTCAAGGGACAAATGTGTGCTAGGGGAGAATGAAATTTTGCTTAAATTTTAAACATGCTATTTCTTGATTATGAGTTTTCCTGGGGGGCCCTGCACACTTGGAAAGCTGTTAACCATGGAACAGGCAGCAGCAAATGTCCCTGCAGTGACACACATTATAAAAGGAGGCTTTGGACATGTTTTTACTGACTATTGAGTATGTTCCTTCTTTTTGCAAATTCCTGCTCTGCTGTTTTGTACTCGTGTTACTGTAAAGGGCTGTACATCAATGTTCATATTAGGTTTTATCCCTGATTGCCCATTTTCTCTGTAAATGGAGAAAGCAAAGGCATGTCCAGGCTTTACCTGAGCTTCAGAATCTCTGAAGTCCCTGTCTATTTGCATTAACATTTCATACCAACTTCAGCCTGTTCAGAATGGATGGCACAAAGCCAGAAAGAACATATCAGTATCTGTCTGATCATGTTTTTGCCATGAACAGCTCAGCAAAGACAACTTCTCTGTGCCACCCTCACCTGAGCTGTGTGCTTCCCTCCTTCACAGCACCTGCAGCCCATGTGCCACCCACACTCCTTTCCCAGTGGTCACTTTAGGTTGCTCCACACTTGGTTTTCTGTAATCCTGGCTCTCCTCTTGGCTGAGCAATTTGCTACACTTGGTCCTGGCAGTGAGGAAAGCTCTGAATTACAGATACCTGTATCCTGACTTGCATTCATGGAGTCTCTTCCCTCTCCAGATCACCCTGGATTTTTCTTGTGGCTACGGGACAGAGGGGATTTTGTTTCAGCTCTGCCACTGATCCTCTTTTGAGTGTGAGCCTCTCTCATTTACTTCCCCATTTCTAAAATGGAGAAGAAAATATTTGGGCTCCTTTAGTACATTAAGCTGGTCTGCACAGTGCTCTAAGGGTGACATGGGCTGTCCCCACTTCTTGCAAACAGTGTCTAGTTCTGGGAAGAACAGACATTTTATTTGTTGTTGCTGTGAGGTGTGTTATCAACCTGCCAGCCTGTCCTCACCCCAGGCTGCCTTTTGGCAGGTTACTGAAGGATACATCATGTTGATAGGTTTTATTTTTCTCTTGTGGTGTTTGTGTCCTCTGCCAGCCTGCTGAGGCATATTATTTCTCCCCACAGGCCCCACATCAAGACCATATTTCAAAGCATTGCTGCTAAAGTGGGATCTGGGGAACCTTGTTGTGACTGGGTAAATATCTATTTGATACTGACCTTAACTTGGGGTTAGATCCATGCATAGGTAGTTTGGTTGCTGAAGCTTATGTATGTTTGTCCTTAATAAAACCAGCAACACTAGTGGGCTGATTCTGTGGCTGACTGCATTCAATTCAAATCCACCAGCTCTGGTAACATCCCATACAAGGGAAAGATAAAGTTTTATGGCTGAGTCCTGCTGGGAGAGCTAAATGGATTGTAACCCACAATGTTTTCACTTAGCACTGGGCTTCCTTTAGGCAGAAGGGAGCCATGGGCAGGTGTTAAACACTGCAATTGGTGACAGCACTTTTGCTGATGGCTTTGGTTTTTTTTTTTGCTGTTTCCTGACAGGTGGGAGATGAAGGTGCTGGACACTTTGTGAAGATGGTGCACAACGGGATCGAATATGGAGACATGCAGCTGATCTGTGAGGCCTATCACCTGATGAAGGATGTGCTGGGTATGGAGCATGATGAGATGTCCAAGGTGAGCTGTAATTTTTTGTGTCTTGCCTTCTTGAGCCATGCTGGCTGTCTGGAGGCAGCTGGTCTTGGGTAAAGCTGCTGTGCATACATACAGGGAATTTTTCTGACATGCCTTTTGCCAAGGGTGGTGCACAGTATTCTGAGCTTTAAATGAGGTACATATATATATATATACTTTATATATACTTTTTCTCCTCTTCCAGGTATTTCAGGAATGGAACAAGACAGAGTTGGACTCTTTCCTGATTGAAATCACAGCCAATATTCTCAAATTCAAAGACAGTGATGGCAAACACCTCCTCCCAAAGATCAGGGACAGTGCAGGACAAAAAGGCACAGGGAAGTGGACAGCCATTTCTGCCTTGGAATATGGAGTCCCAGTCACACTCATAGGTAACTGCTTCTTTGCTCTGGCCTCTTCTTTCCTTCCTGCATGTACCACATCACAGTCAGGAGCACAGTGATAGGTAACCTCAGCACTGAGCCCACACTGGGCCTTGGCTGGCAGAAGAGGCTTCTCTAGGTGTAGCTGTTGCAATCTCTCTGCCCTTTGGAGCTGTTGGTATTTTTCTTTGCTGGCCTTGTTTTCACCTTGCTTCTCAAGTGTCAGTGTTACTGTTCCCAAGCCTTTGTCCATGGTATCTTCCCAGCTCTGGTGATGAGTTGGTGACAGGTGAAATGTAAGGGCTGTGCTGGAAGTGTCATGCTAGATTGATGACATGAATCAACCAGTTCCTCCCAGTAATTCTCCACTTCACCTGCTACTCCAAGTCCCATCATGTCCTTAAAAATGTTAAAAAAAAAAAAGGAGAGGGGAGCAGGACACCCTCAAAACCTTGTTGCTTGTCCACTGCTTAATAAGTACGTAGACTTCTCTGAAGGCATAAGAATTATTTTTCAGGTATCTACCTAAGTCTTCTATATTTCACTATAATCTACCTAACTCAGCACCCTCTCAGTGTGACTAAACAGGAACACAAGGGCTGAATTATTATGAGCTGGGGAGCACAGATAGATGTTTTTGAGAGTGGTGACAGGCTGCTACCCTGTGATGGTGGCTGCTGGTTTTCCACCACAGCGGCTGCTTCTGGGGTTTCTTTTTACACTCTGGACTGTTCTGCTTTTTGTTTTGTGGTTAATGAGGCTGCTGATACCAAGCCAAACTAAGATGATGGAAATGTATTTTGTAATTGCTTTGAATTATATCCCTAAAGTGGGAGAATTTAGCTGCCTCACAGCCTCAGAGCTTGGTTACCTACCCTAGATATACTGACCTGAGGGAATTGTGACCAGGGCTGTAATAACCTGCAACACTTCTACAGTGCTCTCTTCCTGCAGGCCCAGTGGAGACTTTCCCATTGCATAAATAAGATGACTCAACAGGTTCTTTACTTTCTGATTGGCTTTCATTTTCATGCTTTCTCTACCTCTTTTCCTTTGCCTTGGCTGGTCAAATTCTGTTGTATTAGAAGACAAGAAAATCTGTATCCAGTAGGCTAAAAGGGAGGAGTAACTGCAGTGATAGCAGAGAAACTTGGCTCCATCCCAATTTATTTTTACAAAACAAATTTGTGAAGGGTTTTAATGTTCTCCTACAGTCTTTCAGTTCTAGACTTCAGTGTTTCTTGTTTAGGCTGTTAATATGCTCCTGTTTGGGGTTCTTGCACAGACCAAAGGTGGAGGAGACACTCCCTGATGAGTCCTGCAGTGCCAGGGAGCATTGCTGGGTAAGCAGGAGCTGATAGGGAAGTGTGTGCAACAGCCCTTGTGCAAACATGGCCCTTCTCAGGGCAGTTGTTGAGTGTGGTTTTATCACATAAGCATGACTTGCAGACTTCTGCTGGGAAAAGCAGAGTCATGCTGCTCCTGCTGCTTCCTGCTTTCCTTTTTTCCTCCTGCACTTCTCTTCCCTAGTGTAGAAGGAAGTTTTTGCAGTAATGGAGAGGAGCCAGTTCTGATTTTGATGTGATCTGTTAATCTCACTGCAGGGAGGATCCAAAGCCTTGAGAAAACATTACTCATTCTTTTTTTGATTTGGTTGATTTGTTTTGTTTGGTTTGGGTTGGGTTTTTTTGTTTGATTTTTTTTTTTTTGGTTTTTAATTCATGACTCACTTAAAAGGTGGAAGAAAAATTCAGTCTGAAAACTAGAAGAAAATTGTTTGCTTGCCTTCTATCAGACCTTGGAAAAGAAACTTTTAAAATTATTTATTTAATAATACTATCTTCAGTTGCAACTTGAAACAACACGATTAGGAGTTGACTGAGCCTGATCAAGAGATTGACATTCAGGCTTTCTCTTTAGGAGCTGATGACACTGCTTGGCTAACTCCTTAGCCCTAGGTAATGACATTTAGTAACCTGCTTAGGGATGTTATAAAACTTTCTTATGTGCTTCTCAATACTGGTGTTATGGGACTTATTTCCTTCCTCTTATAAGTTAACCTGCTGATTTATTCTTGGGTTTTAATCACTCTTATTTTATGTGTGTGTTTCAGAGCACATCCANACTTTCTGATTGGCTTTCATTTTCATGCTTTCTCTACCTCTTTTCCATTGCCTTGGCTGGTCAAATTCTGTTGTATTAGAAGACAAGAAAATCTGTATCCAGTAGGCTAAAAGGGAGGAGTAACTGCAGTGATAGCAGAGAAACTTGGCTCCATCCCAATTTATTTTTACAAAACAAATTTGTGAAGGGTTTTAATGTTCTCCTACAGTCTTTCAGTTCTAGACTTCAGTGTTTCTTGTTTAGGCTGTTAATATGCTCCTGTTTGGGGTTCTTGCACAGACCAAAGGTGGAGGAGACACTCCCTGATGAGTCCTGCAGTGCCAGGGAGCATTGCTGGGTAAGCAGGAGCTGATAGGGAAGTGTGTGCAACAGCCCTTGTGCAAACATGGCCCTTCTCAGGGCAGTTGTTGAGTGTGGTTTTATCACATAAGCATGACTTGCAGACTTCTGCTGGGAAAAGCAGAGTCATGCTGCTCCTGCTGCTTCCTGCTTTCCTTTTTTCCTCCTGCACTTCTCTTCCCTAGTGTAGAAGGAAGTTTTTGCAGTAATGGAGAGGAGCCAGTTCTGATTTTGATGTGATCTGTTAATCTCACTGCAGGGAGGATCCAAAGCCTTGAGAAAACATTACTCATTCTTTTTTTGATTTGGTTGATTTGTTTTGTTTGGTTTGGGTTGGGTTTTTTTGTTTGATTTTTTTTTTTTTTGGTTTTTAATTCATGACTCACTTAAAAGGTGGAAGAAAAATTCAGTCTGAAAACTAGAAGAAAATTGTTTGCTTGCCTTCTATCAGACCTTGGAAAAGAAACTTTTAAAATTATTTATTTAATAATACTATCTTCAGTTGCAACTTGAAACAACACGATTAGGAGTTGACTGAGCCTGATCAAGAGATTGACATTCAGGCTTTCTCTTTAGGAGCTGATGACACTGCTTGGCTAACTCCTTAGCCCTAGGTAATGACATTTAGTAACCTGCTTAGGGATGTTATAAAACTTTCTTATGTGCTTCTCAATACTGGTGTTATGGGACTTATTTCCTTCCTCTTATAAGTTAACCTGCTGATTTATTCTTGGGTTTTAATCACTCTTATTTTATGTGTGTGTTTCAGAGCACATCCAGTTAACCTGAGTGGGTATTTATGCAACAGCTTTTTATCTTCAAAGCATGATAGAATAATCAGTGAAGCCTTCAGCCTTGCCTGTGCCCAGGCTGCAGTGCTACACTATCTTTTATAGACAGGAAGAGATTTTAGAGTAAATTCTTAAAACCAAGAGCTTGTGAAGGTTCCTGAGGATGAATTTTCATGAGGGTGACTTGTGGCTTTTGTTTTTATCATTTTGAAAGGTGTATGAGTCAGTATTTACCCAGTGCTGGCTGGCAGTGCAGTCCCTCAGCACTGCTGCTGCAGGGATTAATTTGTGCACCTCCCTTCCCATGGGACTGTTTGACTCTGTGGTTCCTCATTCAGTGGCACTCTCACCGGGTGCTTGAGGACAAGTATCTCAGACCTTACCAGTGATGCTGGACCTTCTAATGCTCTGCCCTTTCCTGCCATGCTTGCAGGTGAAGCCGTGTTTGCCCGGTGCTTGTCTTCCCTCAAGGATGAGAGAGTCCAGGCCAGCAAGCTGCTGGGGGGGCCTCAGAGGACCCAGTTCAGTGGGAACAAGAAGAGCTTTCTGGAGGACATCCGCAAGGTCAGTCCTTGTGCTTGGGTGAAAGATGCACAGCCCAGCAGGCTCTGGATGCTGTGAACCCTGGTGAGGAGCTCCAGTGTCTACATTTGATGACAATCAGTTCCTACTTTCAGCTGTCCCATTGTGCAGTGTCTGGTGGTGTCCACAAAGTATAGTGAGACCAGTTCCTTTCCCAACTAAAGTCCTGAAGGAATTCAAGCCTGAGTCACAGTGGGCAGTGACAGCTGGCTGGGGTGCAGAGATCACAATTCATGCACAGGAGCTTTACTTTGTCACCCCTCAACACCCCCAGCTTTGTAATGAGGATCTCTCTCTGTTGAGACCAAGCTTTCCAACAATTGGAAAGGATATTGTGGTTCTCAGCTGGAATGTGGCTGCTGTACTCAACCCTGCTGAGATGTGGGCTAAACAGAGCATGGAGACTGTGAAGTTTCTCATTCAGCTTCTGAGACTTCATTTGGAATGTGAATTTGTTGGGTTTTTTTTTTTTAGGCCCTGTATGCTTCCAAGATTATCTCATATGCTCAAGGCTTCATGCTGCTGAGACAAGCAGCCAAAGAATTTGGCTGGACACTGAATTATGGTGGCATCGCACTGATGTGGAGGGGAGGCTGCATCATCAGGAGGTAATTTAGTTGCTGAGGGACAGAAGAGCAGGCAGTTTGGTTTATGCCATACCAGACTGATAAGCCTGGAGATTTCTTGGAAAATCCATGGAGTTAATCTGCTGCTAAGATCCTGAGAGGCTGTTTCTGTAGATGGTTACCAGATTAAGCCAATTTTCTGGTGGCTTAGCTACTGCAGATTTTCTTTGGTCTTTGTTTTGGTTGCATCATTCTCAATGTTTGGTTGAGTGGAATTTTGGCACTGTAAGTTTTGGATTCTGGAGCTTTGTTGGAAGCTGTGAAATTTCATTGTGGTTTACATGTGTTCTGCCTAGTGTGTTCCTGGGAAAAATCAAAGATGCTTTTGATCGAAACCCCGACCTCCAGAATTTGCTGTTGGATGATTTCTTTAAGACAGCTGTTGAGAACTGTCAGGTGAGTTTCCAAGGAGGGAAAAGCATGAAAACTATGGTTTACAGTCTGGGCTTCTTCAGCTTCTTTCCCAGGAGTTACCTTCCCAAGTGTATTCAGACTGAAAAATGAAAAGGAAGAGAACACCCTTGAATCCTATTTCTACAGCATCCTTAATCCCAAAGGGCTCTGAACAATCCTTAAGGTTTTGGGGACTGTGTATGTGTACATATGTAAAGTATGGGTGTAGGAATTAATTGTCTATGGCTTCAAGGCACCCTTCTTTAGTAGAACATAACAGCCTTACAGGATCAGGACAGGAAAAAACCTGCATAGTTGGAGCTGGTTGAAATTGAACAAGAAAGTTACTGGGATGAGATGGGCTCTGCTGAGATCCAAACTGGAATTTTACCAGACAGCAGGGTTAGGGACTTGTCCTTGAAAAACTGCCTACAAATGCCTCTTGCCTCTATTTCATCAGAAAGTTGGAGAATGTAGTTCTGAATAAAGGGAAAAAAGGAGGTTNGGGATGTTATAAAACTTTCTTATGTGCTTCTCAATACTGGTGTTATGGGACTTATTTCCTCTTATAAGTTAGCCTGCTGATTTATTCTAGGGTTTTAATCACTCTTATTTTGTGTGTGTGTTTCAGAGCACATCCAGTTAACCTGAGTGGGTATTTATGCAACAGCTTTTTATCTTCAAAGCATGATAGAATAATCAGTGAAGCCTTCAGCCTTGCCTGTGCCCAGGCTGCAGTGCTACACTATCTTTTATAGACAGGAAGAGATTTTAGAGTAAATTCTTAAAACCAAGAGCTTGTGAAGGTTCCTGAGGATGAATTTTCATGAGGGTGACTTGTGGCTTTTGTTTTTATCATTTTGAAAGGTGTATGAGTCAGTATTTACCCAGTGCTGGCTGGCAGTGCAGTCCCTCAGCACTGCTGCTGCAGGGATTAATTTGTGCACCTCCCTTCCCATGGGACTGTTTGACTCTGTGGTTCCTCATTCAGTGGCACTCTCACCGGGTGCTTGAGGACAAGTATCTCAGACCTTACCAGTGATGCTGGACCTTCTAATGCTCTGCCCTTTCCTGCCATGCTTGCAGGTGAAGCCGTGTTTGCCCGGTGCTTGTCTTCCCTCAAGGATGAGAGAGTCCAGGCCAGCAAGCTGCTGGGGGGGCCTCAGAGGACCCAGTTCAGTGGGAACAAGAAGAGCTTTCTGGAGGACATCCGCAAGGTCAGTCCTTGTGCTTGGGTGAAAGATGCACAGCCCAGCAGGCTCTGGATGCTGTGAACCCTGGTGGGGAGCTCCAGTGTCTACATTTGATGACAATCAGTTCCTACTTTCAGCTGTCCCATTGTGCAGTGTCTGGTGGTGTCCACAAAGTATAGTGAGACCAGTTCCTTTCCCAACTAAAGTCCTGAAGGAATTCAAGCCTGAGTCACAGTGGGCAGTGACAGCTGGCTGGGGTGCAGAGATCACAATTCATGCACAGGAGCTTTACTTTGTCACCCCTCAACACCCCCAGCTTTGTAATGAGGATCTCTCTCTGTTGAGACCAAGCTTTCCAACAATTGGAAAGGATATTGTGGTTCTCAGCTGGAATGTGGCTGCTGTGCTCAACCCTGCTGAGATGTGGGCTAAACAGAGCATGGAGACTGTGAAGTTTCTCATTCAGCTTCTGAGACTTCATTTGGAATGTGAATTTGTTGGGGATTTTTTTTTTAGGCCCTGTATGCTTCCAAGATTATCTCATATGCTCAAGGCTTCATGCTGCTGAGACAAGCAGCCAAAGAATTTGGCTGGACACTGAATTATGGTGGCATCGCACTGATGTGGAGGGGAGGCTGCATCATCAGGAGGTAATTTAGTTGCTGAGGGACAGAAGAGCAGGCAGTTTGGTTTATGCCATACCAGACTGATAAGCCTGGAGATTTCTTGGAAAATCCATGGAGTTAATCTGCTGCTAAGATCCTGAGAGGCTGTTTCTGTAGATGGTTACCAGATTAAGCCAATTTTCTGGTGGCTTAGCTACTGCAGATTTTCTTTGGTCTTTGTTTTGGTTGCATCATTCTCAATGTTTGGTTGAGTGGAATTTTGGCACTGTAAGTTTTGGATTCTGGAGCTTTGTTGGAAGCTGTGAAATTTCATTGTGGTTTACATGTGTTCTGCCTAGTGTGTTCCTGGGAAAAATCAAAGATGCTTTTGATCGAAACCCCGACCTCCAGAATTTGCTGTTGGATGATTTCTTTAAGACAGCTGTTGAGAACTGTCAGGTGAGTTTCCAAGGAGGGAAAAGCATGAAAACTATGGTTTACAGTCTGGGCTTCTTCAGCTTCTTTCCCAGGAGTTACCTTCCCAAGTGTATTCAGACTGAAAAATGAAAAGGAAGAGAACACCCTTGAATCCTATTTCTACAGCATCCTTAATCCCAAAGGGCTCTGAACAATCCTTAAGGTTTTGGGGACTGTGTATGTGTACATATGTAAAGTATGGGTGTAGGAATTAATTGTCTATGGCTTCAAGGCACCCTTCTTTAGTAGAACATAACAGCCTTACAAGATCAGGACAGGAAAAAACCTGCATAGTTGGAGCTGGTTGAAATTGAACAAGAAAGTTACTGGGATGAGATGGGCTCTGCTGAGATCCAAACTGGAATTTTACCAGACAGCAGGGTTAGGGACTTGTCCTTGAAAAACTGCCTACAAATGCCTCTTGCCTCTATTTCATCAGAAAGTTGGAGAATGTAGTTCTGAATAAAGGGAAAAAAGGAGGTTACATCACTGAAGCACCACTTTATAAGTCAGCATCCAAATACATCAAGTGAGGAACTGAGGTCTCATGTAATATTGCAAGATATATTTGTACAGTCAATCTAAAGCTGATACAGGAGCAAATGGACATAGAGTCCTTTGTTGTGTGTGGTTCTCTTTGATACTAGCCAAGCTACTATTAGAAACTTAAGGTTTCCATGTAACTGTCAGAACCTTAGGCAGAAATGTAGCCATTCAGAAGCACCATGATGGCAGGAAAAAATGTCTGTCTGTGTGAACATTCTCATCACTGGCCTGTGTCTTGTGGCTCCTGCACACTTGGATTTCAGTGGCACAGAGTATAAAGCTCTGCTCTGTCACCACTGTTTGCAGTAGCACCAAAATAACTGTTCCAGACCCACCAGCTCATTAGACCTGGGTCTGTGCAAACAGTGTCCTGATTTGGGTGGAGTTGACAGGCAGAACTAAAACCAGATTATCTGACCAACAAACAAGGCATGTGTTATCATTAATAACTCTTTTAACTGAAGCTGAGTATTCCACACAGGTTGCTAAGTCAGATGTGCAGCTGAAATGAGGATTATCCATGTGTCTGTTTGAAGTATTGTGCTGACCTCTCAGCCCTTGGGTGGGCTTTGTGCTGTGCTTGCTTCGAGGTCCTCAAAGTGCCTCAGTGTGTGCTCAGTGTGTTCCCCACTGTTCACTTTTGGGATGTACTGATATGTTTATGGGAAAGAACAGAGCTGTGGGTTGATTCCATATGAAGTCTGTCTGCACCCTTGCTAACTTTGTCTTGCTGTTACTTTGGATCAACCTTGTTTAAGTAAAACCAGGGATCTGCTGCTGCTTTTGCTCACACTTGGCCATTACATTTCCTATAACATGAAACAGCACGTGCTGTTGTACTAGAACAGCTCATATGCCTGCACATACCTCTCAGCAAGCACTGATCTGTTTTTTGGGGGATTTTTTTGCCTCTTTTCCTCTCTCCCAGGACTCCTGGCGACGTGTGATCAGCACTGGGGTACAGATTGGTATCCCTATGCCCTGCTTCACTACAGCACTTTCCTTTTATGATGGGTACAGGCATGAAGTATTACCAGCTAACCTGATTCAGGTAGGTGCCTGAAATCATGTAGCAGATCTGTGGGCTACTGAAATATCATCATGTTGTTATTTAAATACTGGTCTAAAGGCCGTGATGGCAGCATGTCCTAATCACTGCAACTTTGTAAAGCTAAAAGCATAGATTGATTGCCTAGTGTAATTCTGTTAAACCTGAAATTCACAGCAGTAAAATACTATAAGATGTCTAGATATTAGTTTGACAGTGCCCAGCATGTGTTGGTATTCCATCTGTGAACCAAGAGTGATGACATCTTTGACTCAAAATGGATTATAAAGAACTAAGTATCTTTGAACCTTTGGATCTTTAAGTTCTTGTGTTTTAGATTAGTACCTAGCAGCAATAATGCACTTATCTTTCTACAGAGCTCTTAATTACGAGATATAAGGAAATGTTTCATTGCAGTGATTTTGCAAATAATGAGAAAATAACTTTGAATGTTACAATATTGGAGTCAGACCTTATTTCTGATATTCCTATAGTCAAGTTTCAGTGGGTACAACTTGTAGTACTCATATGGCTGACATTAATGTGTCTGTGTGTGTGTTCTTCCCCTAGGCTCAGCGTGATTACTTTGGTGCACATACCTATGAATTACTATCCAAGCCAGGTGCATTTATCCATACTAACTGGACAGGCCATGGAGGAAATGTGTCCTCTTCTTCCTACAACGTCTAATGGAAATACTTCATGAAGCCCAGATACTGTAGATCTCAGATATTTCTCCTAGAATGCCACTTTTTACTGTACTGTGCTAGAACTTGTGTTTGGACACTTTTGTAATAATTTGTGGGTATATTTCATATATGTATCTCAGTATATATATATATATCACATAAGAAAGCTAAATAAATTTGCTTATAAATGTATTGAGGTGTTTTCTTTCCATTGCTGCTGTCCAAAACTGGCTAAAATATCTTTGTGCAGTATTTAATAGAATACATTTTACAATGATATTATTTTTATTGTGTTATAGTGCATAGGGATCAAGATAGAGATGGCTGCATGTCAGTAATTGCTAAAGTGGAGAACTGCAGACAGCACAGTAATGCTACCCAAGATTCCAGGGAGGTAAAGGCTTTTTTTATTTGGTTGCAGTTGGTTCTGAAAGGTTGATCCCTGGGTGTTCCCCTGACAGAGTTTCTGTTGGTTTCTTGTGAGGGTGAAGGGTGGGATGGATCATGGAGAAACTTGAGTGCAGGTCAAGGGTGTCAAGACACTCCTGTCACCCAACCATTCTCTCTCCAGCTGTTCTTCCTGGTTTATAAGCTCTAACATAAGCTGTTAGCTCTTCTCCCCAGCTCTCCTGCTTCTTTGCCTCCCCTTCCCATGGGACAGTGAAGATTACCTGCAGTACCCTGCAAAGTTGGCCCTATTTGATATCTTCTTCTTGCCACTCCTCTTCAGGACTTATGACAATTCACCTGGGTGCCTGTTCCTTTTTTGTTTTCCTCGGGGAAAAAAAAAAAGTGTTAAAATTCTGTGCTTTGAGTAGATTTTTATATTAATTTTTTTCTCCATTTATTTCTGCTAAGACAGCTCCTTAGTTAAATAGCTGTATAATGAGCAAAAAGATTGTTTTCAATTTAAAACAGTATTTCTGCAGGCTACATTGTAAGATTTAGGAATTATATAGAATGAATGTGTGACAAATTACAGGCAGTAGTGATAACTGAGGGTCATGAACATTTTGGCAGTGAGTTCACTTCAGCATTTGTGGTTTAGGTTCTCTAGCAAGAGGGTTGTTTGAAGCTACCAGTGGGAACAGCTTTGGCAGTTTATGGTGTGTTTGGGGGGAAAATGAGAGCCAATCTATTTTAGTGCTTAATATGACACTAGCTTTGAGAAAAACCTCTCTCTGGAATCACGTTGTGCTAAATTCTGTGACTCTGAGGGAGCAGCTTGTGCCTCACGGGTCCATCATGGGCAGCGCCTGTGGTCACCTCTGAAGGGAACCGCTCAGGGAAGGGAGGGGGACAGCAGCTGGTGGAGTTTTACCTCTCCCTCACTCTCAGCCGGGCCCATGCATTAACTGCCGGTAGAGGGAGGCTCTTCCACGGTGCAGGTGGGTCCAGAGCCCCGTTTAACGAGGCTCCGGTTTCCTCATCCCGCCCGGGGCGGTGCCCCTGACATGGCGGCGGCGCAGCCCCGCCCCGCCGCGCAGGGCGGGAAACGCGGCCGGGCCGCTGAGGGGAGGGAGGGCAGCGCCATGGAGGTGGCGGGCGACGAGGAGCGGGTCCTGCTCACCCAGGTACGGCGGGGCTGCCTCCTCCTCATCCTCCTCCTCCCCGGGCACACGGCCCCGGCCCCGCTGCCTCCCTGCCGGGGCTGCCCCCCAGCGCCGCCGGGGGAGGGCCCGGCCCGGGACAAGATGGAGCCGGGGCTGTGGTATGGGGCGCTGGGTGATGAACGTCCATAAATTCCCGTGTATGTTGCGTCCTTTGAAATAGGCTTGACTTAGGAGTGACTGATACCAGTGTGCAGAGAACTGACCTGTCTCTGCCTTGGATCCTTTCAGAGGCTGAAGGCCGCGGTTCACTACACGGTTGGCTGCCTGTGTCAGGAGGTTGCAGAAGACAAAGATATGCAATTCAGCAAACAAACCATCGCAGCTATCTCAGAGATCACCTTCAGGCAGTGCGGTACACAACTTGGCTTATCTATTTATTCAAGAGCTATTTTTAAAAAATAGCATTGGGACTAGGTATCACTGGTGCACTGTTAAATGCATTACAGTTTTAAAAGTACAAGAAATAGGGATTCTGTTTTTCAGACCTGGAAAAAGCATTTAAATGTATGTAGAAATATTGTGTGGGCCACCTGCCTCTGCAACAGGGTGGCAGGTAATAACTAGTTGTGGGTGCTTCTCATAACTAACATGGATAATTGGTAATTAAACCTTTATAACAGCTAGAATTGTATCATGGATTTAGGATTGTAAAATATGTGGTGTCTTTGTGTTTTCTCCAGAGATCTTTGCAAAAGACCTTGAAATGTTTGCAAGGTAGGTACTGGAACACTTGATTGTTACAAAGACTTTGGGGTTTTTGTGTTCTGCTGCAATAACTAGATAATATTTAAAATATGTCTTGTAATTCAAGATTTAAAGGGTTCTATTGACTGATTAAATAGCAGCTGTGAAGTTAGGAAATAGATATTCCCCTGTGGGTTTTTCCTGATCTTGGAAGTTCGTTTATGTGGTACAAGTGATTGTTTAGAGCAATGACTGGATATAATTGTCCAAAGTGTTGATGCTTTGGGAGTGACAGATGCTTACAAGCATGCCTGTGTTCCATCTGGTTGCTCCAAGGTGGTAAGGAAATGTTTCAAGGAGTCAAAACTTAACACAGTGACCTACTGACAAGTAAGAGGGAATGCAACAGTGGTGCTTGAAGTCCTGGTTGCTCAATTCTACTGTTTTTACACAGGAAATGTAAAATTTAGAATGTAGATGTAAAATTTAGAATTTAGATGTACACCTACAAACGTGTAAAATATTTTTTTGTGTATTATAGCTGGAAAGAACAGGTGTGTTTGGTGTTCCATGTCCTGATTAAGCACTTTTAGTTAACGTTCTGAATTAGCTGCTGTGTGGCCTCTTGCAACCAATGCTGGCAAACACATTAAGGGATATTTTTAATTTCACCCAGGCATGCAAAACGCAGCACAGTCACTACAGAGGATGTGAAGCTTTTGGCCAGAAGGAGCAATTCTTTGGTGAGTTTCACTGTATTTTCTGTCTTGCAACATTCTGAAACCAATTGGTTTAATTCCTAAGAGCACCTGAATGAAGGCTATAGGTGATGAAGCAACTGTTGCTGAAGCAATTTCACTGACTTACTGATGATGGAGGGTCACAATGCAGTGATTTAAAAAAAATTTTCATCCCATTTTGCTTCATGACACTTAGTGTGGGAACACAGCTCTGATTGCAGTTCAAGCAGCAGCGTTCTGGTTGCAATAGGGCTGCTGAGGTTCCAGCTACAAAAATGCAATAACCAGACACCTTAGAGCACTGTCAATCTTGGGAGATCACTGGGGGCTTTTTCCTGGTGTGATCCTTGATTTTAGCCTAAGGTCGGGAATAGCTTGAGTCCACCTTGCAGTGCAAAGTCTCCTAACATTAATATAGGGATTATTCACATTATTGTATCCTCCCTGTATGATGTTTGGTGGACTTAAATTCATTGATCATTATGACATACCTGTAGATGCTTCCTTGAAGAAGGATATTCCAATACTAATTTTAATTTTGTGTAAGAGGATTTTTTTTCTTCTATTTGTGATTTGAAATATGCAACATGAACTTGCCCCAGAAGGCATCATAAATGCTGGAGTTGAATTTTGTGTTCTTAACTATCATGCATTGTTTATATCAAGTGGGTGCAGAGGAACTTTGCAGTGTTGCTGTACTCAGATTTTTACCTTGGCAAACTACAGCTCTGGGTTAATGTTGCTCTCTTGGTTCTAGAGGTAGATATAACATAGTTTTATAAATCCTAGTCTTGCCACAGCATTTCAGTATCTGAGAATATCCAGCTTAGACTGAGGGCTTAATGCAAGAATTAAAACTGATGTTTGCCAGCCTTTTGGAGTGTCTGTCATCTTTTTTGTCATAAGAATTTGCCCTGTTAATTTCTCTTAAGCATTCCTCTCTAATTTCTCATGAATAAATGAAGTCCCTCCATAGATGACTGATTAGTTTATTGTTCTCAGCTAAAGTATATCACCCAGAAGAGTGAAGAGCTCACATCAAGTCACATGGAGCAAAAGGAGAAGAAAAAGAAGTCCAGTGCAGCTAAGGGGAGGAGAAATTCTGAAGAACAAGAAGCAGCTGTGTCTGAAAGTGAAGATTCCAACATGGCATAATTTACCTTTCAAGTAATGTCTGGTCTTTTTCTTCTTATCTTAGAGGAACCTAAGTTAGCCTGTTAGAGATTCTTCTTGCAGATTAGCAACAGTAATGATCTTTCATTTTTTAAGTGAACATAATTAGTTGGGGTTTTTTTGTTCTGTAAATGAAAGGTCTGTCAGAATTCAGTAAAGCTTACAGCCAAAATGCCTTAATTGTTCACAAACTCGTATCTTACTGTTACTAAAAAAATTATTTAAATAAAAGAGTTTAAAGCAGAACATTCTCACTGACCATAATACCTCAGTGTGTGCAATTCCCTCCATGCTGCTACTTCTCCAGTAATTGACTTCCTCCTTGCTTCCATTTTTTATGCTTTTGCTGAGGTATTTTAGTTTTGGTTTAGCAGCCAAGTCTCTCACTTGTTGTCTGGACAGTTAAAATATGTTTTATGTCCTTTTCCACCTGTGGCTGCTGGTGTGCAGGCTTCACTTTCAGTCAGTAGCATTGTGTTCCAGCTTTACTGCAGTACGGTGGTGGTCAGGAGTGTGTCTCCATTGCCCTCTGCTGGCTCACCAAATGCTGTGGGTGCCAGAGAAGCAGATCTGGAGACATGAGGAATTAGATACAACCAAGTGAAATGAGAAGGCTGCTTGAGCTGCTCTGTGGGCAGACTTTATAAGGAGAGGATGTGCTTGCCAAGGATAGTCTAAAATACGCAGCAAGAGACTGAAGACTTGAACAGTTTTTCTTGCTCAGCCCTTCATTCATGAGACAAGCTCTTGAAGACACTTGTTCCTTCCTGAAAGAAGGAACAGCTTAGGGTGATTCCCCCAAACCAAGTTTAAAGTCATCAGGTTCTCATTTTAGTAAGACTCATACCTTTAATGCTACCCTGAAGGTACCAGATGATCTTGATCACACTTGAGAACTTGTGGCTGGAGCCTTGCTCCTTGTTTGAAACCCTTCTCTTGGAAGAATATATTTCTGGACTAGAGTCACCAAGCTAGTGAAAAATGGGTAATGCTCTGGACTCCTTACATGTGCTCCCTTTTATTCCTGTTCTGTATTTGAGCTATTAAGTGGGGATCCACTAGTGGATAGGGGGAAAAAATACCTTTTGTGGGTTGTAACTATCCAATAATGATCAAATAAAATCAAGTGCTACAGTGTAGAAGAAAATAGGAATGGCATGAATCCCTATCTCTGGCTCTATACATGAAATTTCAGACAATGACACTTTACCCTCCCTTTCTCCTATCCCAAACTATTCCAGTTTCAGGGATGAGGTGTCTTTTAGAAGAATTCTACTGACTGATGTGGGCTAGGGAGGTAATAAAATTGTGTAATCAACAGAAAAATCTGTCCTCTTGGACAGCTTACATTACTGTTTTCTGGTTTTAAATGCTCTTATACATGACATGCTTTCTTGAAGCTCTCAAGGCTTTATTTACCTTAATGGGCCCTGGTCATCAACCCAATCCCAGAGGAGATGCAACAGGTTTTTCTTGGTGCTTTAAGGGAGAAGTCATTAGTGCAGTGTTGAAGACCATTAATTGAGGACACTCATTCATGGCAAATTATTGCTGAAGAAGGAACCTGTTACCAGGTAGGCTTGTCTACTTGAATGTGTTACTGATAAAGACTTTAAGGCTTTGCTCTAAAATGTTTACCCTGAAAAAAGCAGTGGCAGCCACCATAAGTTTTCACATGTTTCTGGCTGTGTTTTAGACCTGTTCTGTATCCCTCCCTCTTGAACCTATACAAAATCCATCCTCCTGAATGATGGGCAGGGCAGTCACCCTGTTCAAAAGTTAAAGCTGCTGAAGTATTACAGGAGTAAGATCAAGGAAATGCTAATTTTTGCAAGGTTGAAGTGTCCATGTAATTTAAATGAATTGAACATATTTTAGAATAAACTGCAGCCCCCATCAGATTATGAAATCTGATTGTTAGAACAATTAAGATAAAATTAACATCTTAATCATACTATGCTAGGTCTAGTTATAATTTGAATTCTGAAACATAACTGCAGCATTTAATGATTTACAGGCAACTAAAGAGCTCTAACCTTGGTAACAGAAAAGAGGAAAAAGCAGCAGTGAAAACCATTTGGTTTCTTCCTTCAGGCTGGACTGGAAGGACCATCACTGCCTTCCTCCAGGAACAACCAGCATGTCTCTGACTCCATCTCAGTGCTTGCCTGCAAGTAGGTGAGTTAAATATTCCTGGTACACAGCATTGGAGTAATTATGCTGCCTGCTATTTTAAGTGGATGTGAACAAGCCACAGGTACAACCCTTCTTTCCTCTTGTACAGCTCGAGGAGTAGAATTTCCATTGCCAAATTGAGCTTGAATAAAGCATTGAGGCTTTGAGCAAGACTGAAAAACTGGTTTATAATGGAGAGAGTGGTAATGACAAGCTGAGACATAATAGAGCATGCTTCAAAAACTCTGTTAATGCACAGCCATGTGTGTGTTTCAGGGAGACATGAACATCAAAGGCTTGTAACAAGCAGCTATTTAAGCAGCAGGAAGCCTTTTACCTGCCATGGCCTATGGTACAAGCTAGAAGTGTGTATTGTAAAAAGCAATTACTTACCCCAAGAAAATGGATAGACCAAGAAGTTGAGTGCAAGCTTCCCTGCTAAGCCCAGTCAATTCCTCTCCAGGCAGCTTCATCTGAAGTTACCCGCAGTATTTTTGCTGACCTGCTCAGAGGCACTAAACTATTTAGAATATTTATTAATTGCACTTAAGAGCGTGCCATAATTTAACTGGAGGGTCCCTCTGAAGGAGGACTCATCATCTGGCATCCTGTACCATTTAAGGTTATGTTGAACCAGAGGGGTTTGCATGATGCTAGAAAACATTTGTACCTACTAAAGCTTTCTCAGAAGTTTCAGCTCATGTGTCACATTCTTTTGTGTGCATCTCCTGTTCTCACAAGAACAGACTGTGCCAGGTGAGAGTTCTGGTGCAGGGTCACCATGAACAGATGTTTTACCTCAGTACTTTGGACAGGTTAAATACTGAGTACTTCTGTATTTGATTTCTTCTGCCTTTATCTTCAAGATAATATTTAAGGTAATATCAGCGCATTCAGTTGGTGGAAATATCAAAAGTAGACCAACAGTACAGTAAAAAGGTTTTAATGATGTTAGAAAAAAAAAAGCCTTTAACAAATTTTAAGATAAACCAATTAATACAAAAGTATCATGATACTACAGTAATGATGAGGAGAGTAATATAGGCCAAATACAAGTCTTCTGCTCCACAGCCTTACAGAGCAAGGATTTCCAGCTCTGCTGTGTTCTGCAGGTTAGTGCTTACACTGCACCCAAGCTGTTCTGCACAGAAGTTAAAGGACTTTGAAATTAGTATGAGATTTCAAGCTCCTAGATCCCAGGCTGGAGCTTAAAGCCAGAGAGCAGCTGGTGAACCCCTCTGCCCTGTTCACTGCCTGTGCCTCCAAGTGTCTTCCAGAGATCTGTGTCCTTCACATGGAAAATGGTGGGAGGACAAAGCTGCAAACTGCCTGGGGCTTCAGAAACTGGAGCCACCATTGTCGGATGGAAGCTTCTGGCTCCCAACCAGGTATTCAAAGCTGAACCCTTACATGCTGTGTTTAGCAATACCATTGTTCTAGCATTCTGCAAAAAAAAGTCAAAATCCCTTTGGTTACACATGATTTGAATCATCACAAGAGTTTAAGCCTCGGGACAATGTCCAGATTTTCATTGTCTATAGCCAGACCACAGAATGACCAGTTATGGCTCCCAGGATGTATCTTGCTTGCATTGATTCTAATGCAAAAAAATCCCCATAAACCCATTGTGAGTGGCACTTATTTTTTACGTTTTGAACTGGGCCAGTCTCCCCAGGGTAGTGTCTTCTTGCCCTTTGAGGTGCTCCTTAGGGAGTGCAAAGTCTGCACTTGCTGTAGGCGCTTGGAGAGCTCCTGGTCACAGGCTTGCTGGAGAGCTGCAGCTTTCTGCCTGTCCCACTGCAGGGCTGAGGACAGGGCTTCTGGGTCTGCTTTCAACACCAGCTGTAACAAGACAGATTTCTCCTGATGCTTCTTCACCACTAATCCCTCTGCCCACGTTAAGAACAGCAGTAATGAGACACCTCTTCAATTTAGTATTGAAGATGTTCCCAGCATTCATGGGCTAGTGAATTTTCAATATTCTACCAACACTAGGGCTTGAAGCTCTAGGTAAACCAAGTGTTAGTTTATTTACACTTTTTTTTCAAAATAAGGAGTTTTTATTTTAATTTGGGATGTATAAAAGAAATATAGATAGATGTATCTGCAATACAAAAAGGTCTTGCTGGTGAGACAGCTGAAGCACTGACTATGATTTGGCAGAGATCAAAACCAAAATTATTTTGTGGCTTTTCAGAGGACAGACTAGAGCACTTGGAATAGTGTCAGCTGGCTACTGCAGAGGAGCTCCAAGCAGGGGGTGGTGTTACTGGGGAAGTGAAACAGGTGAAATCTCACCACTTTGAGACAGGCTGACATTAGAGCCTGCAGGAGCAAGGACAGCTTCCCCTGCAACAGCTCTCTGCAGAGGGAGAGATCTGCCACAACATGGTTCTGTCATTCTCACCCACCTCTAGATCTTGGCTGTCCAAGCAGAGCTCTGGAGCAGGTTTCTCTTTCAGAGCAGCCAGGATCTGGTCACTGAGCACCCTTCTGGCTGAAGAGCCTGTACTGCTGGAACCTGTGTCAACCTCATCCATCTCCTTCCCTGGTACAGCCTCAGATGCTGAAAAGTAGCAGAATCATTATAGCCTGTGACAAACACAGGAGAGGAGAAGTGCCCTGACTGCTTTGATGGCTTTGAGGTTAATAGAACAAGCATTCTGTCCAGGTGCATCCTCTAACTTAAGAAATCCATACCATTAAGGATAACTATATGATTTTAGCTTTTTTTACTTTCGGGCATTGTGAGAAATGTGCCACAGCAGTGAGAGGACCCTGGTCTCACCCAGTCAGAGAATTACACTATACCAGCTATTACATCAACCACATTAATAGCTGCTAAGGAAGGGGCTCACTCCTATCCTTCACTCTGCTTTACTTATTCCACTCAATTGTGAGGCACCTGAGAAGCTCCTTCTCCAGCATCCTCAAGCTCCCTACCTGCTACTTTGCTTAAGATACTGTCTTCATTTTTCAGGGCCTCCAGGTAGAGTTCCAGGAGCTGTCTTGACTGGCGTTCTTCTTCTCGTCTGTCCAGCACCTGCTGCAGGGTGTCCTGCAACACCTGGACTTTGCTTTCACTTTGGGCAAGTTCTTCTGCCAGGTCTGAACGTGGTACATCAATAAGCACCTTAAAACAATGAGAGTGCTCCTGTTACGTGGGCTGAGTAACTCATTCATTACCCCTATGATGGTACAAACAGCAGCCTCTGAGTGACAGAGACTTCACCTCCATGAAACCCAGCATGTTCCACAAGGTTTCTTGTCACAGCAAGTCAGCTGAGTTAGGGGAGGCTGCAGTGGCACTCCAGAACCCATTCCTTACCAGAAGCCAAAAGGCATCAAGGAAGGTGTGAAATCAAAGTGCATTTTTAACAGAAAACAGGAGCCCACCTCCATTTGGCTAAATCCTGACTTTCTGCCCTCCCACTGCCAGAACTGGAAAGACTGCTGTGAGGGACAGTCAGGGATTAAAAGCATCCTCTGACACTTGTGTTTCCCCTCAAGAAGAAATTTGACTCTAGCACCACAGCCAAACAACTGCTGAACTAAGCTCGAGATCATGTTTACTTATTCTCTGCCATCTACTGAGATAAATGGATGATGGGGCAGAGCCAAGGACAGGAATTAGAGGTTTCCCCACTGTACCTGGAGGTCTTCTTCAGACATCAAGATGATGTTGGACAGGTCATCTTTCAGTTGCCTGGCCAGCTGCTTCCACTTCTCTGCACCACTGTCCACTTCATCCGCAGGCTCCGAGAGCCAGCCTGTTCCACTGTCTGACACAAGAGTCATCAGTTCCATGGGTCATTCCTGACCCACCTGAGACAGCCTCATTTCACCAGGTGTCCTCCAGAACCCCACCCCTCATCCAAGAGTACCTAAGCTTTTGCTGGACCACTTCTCATTCTTGGCCAGGGCCACAAACTTGGTGTTAGGTGGCAAACACAAAAAGTAATCTTCATCATCCACAATGGTGCCATCTTCTGCCAGCACCAGGGTGATGGGCTCCCCGGCCTTGTCAATAGCCAGAATGCCCCTGGCTGCAGAACAGAAAAAAAAGTAATGAAGTGCTAAAAGTGATGATCACACTGTCCTGAAATACACCCCTCACAAGGGACGAGCAGCTCTTCCTAATTTAGGCCAGACCCAGCGTCCCCACAGCTCTGCCCACCAGCACATACGAATTTCCCCTCCAGAAATTGTAAATTTCTGTAAATCATAAATTGATGGAAACCTTGACATACACACAGAACAAGGCGCATTCCAACCCCTCCCAGCCGCTCACTGCCACCTCCCTTCGCTTCCCCCGTTAGGAAACGCCATCCGCAGACCCGCTCTGCTCGGGCCAGTTCCACGGCGCAGCCCCGACCCCTCCGAGGCACGGGCTGGCCACGGAGCCGGGCCCCGAACGGGAGCCCCCCCGGGGACAGCCCGGCAGGGACCGGCCCTCACCTTTGTCGCGCAGCTCCCGCAGGCAGGAGGCGGCCAGGCCGTGCTGTTCTCGCCCGTCCCGCCGCCGCACCAGGCACCGCTTCAGCGCCGCCGCCATCCCCGCCTCCCTCCCCGGCCTCCGCGGGGCTCGCCGGGACGAACCGCGGGGAGCGCCGGGACGCGCAGCTCTGCCGGGTCCGCCTCGGCCACAAACCGGCACCCGGGGTTCCGGGTGAAAATGGGACTGGCCGGGGCTGCTTCGCTCCTGGGCACTGCCACCCGCTCGGTTCGGGTCCTCGCCGGGGATGCTCTTCCTCAGAGCGGCAGAACTTTGCTGTTTAAGAAAGACTCTAGTTTTGATCCATGGGGCATCCCTGACCCACCTGAGACAGCCTCATTTCACCATTTTACGGCTCAAAACTAGAGGTGGGGAGATTCAGATGAGACGTGAGGAAGTTCTTCCCCAGGCGGGTGGGGAGACACTCGCCCAGGTTGCCCAGAGAGGTGCTGGAAGCCCCATCCCTGGACATTTTTCAGGCCAGGCTGGCTGGGGCTGGGAGCAACTGCTCTAGTGGGAGGTGTCCCTGCCCATGGCAGGGGGGTTGGAACGGGATGATCTTTAAGGTCCCTTCCAACCCTGACAATCCTATGATTCTATGACTCTCTATATAAATTAAGTCTACAAAAAAACTCTTCCAGCGTTGGCAGCCGTCTAATGACTTGTTAAAGTAACAGAAGGAGGTTCAAATAACACAATAACGCCTTACACACAAGCCGGGAAAGAAACAGCAGCGGTGGGTGTCCCTGCTTGCACCACGGCCCCGCCGCACCGCCCACACCAATGCCCCAACTGGCTTTTCCAGGCAAGGAAATCGGCTCTGCCAGGCAGGGCAGGACGCTGCGACCCACGCAGCCCCGCAGCCTGTGGCTCGACCTCCGCAGCCCTGCCCTGCCCTGCCCTGCCCTGCCCCAGCCCACCCGCTGCTCCGGTCCCGGCGGGAGCCGCAGAGGCCGGAAACTCACGGCAGGAGTGGCAGATCGGTGCTCCGGCGTTCGACTTGTTCTGCCTGTAGCGTGAGCCGGTAGTGGGGGATCGGCGGTGAGGGCGTTCCATCGGTTGGGCGGGGATGGATTAG
>VYZX01012728.1:318672-346320 GCA_013401335.1 Brachypteracias leptosomus
TAAAAGGGCACAGCAATGATAGGCGTAGTATAAACGTTGCCAAAAAATGAATGGGGAAGGTAAAAGAGGAATGTCAGTTTGTGTGCTCAAGAAACATACTAGAAGCTTAAGATGTAAAACTGGGACCTAAAATGAATGGGAGAAATGGAAGCATGGAGTAGTATACAGCTACAACAGCGTAAGTTTCTGGTCACTTGCACATGATCCAGGGTGACTTGTATTTCATTGCAAACTCTGCCGACCTCAGATGTAGTGACCTGGCAGCTCCCTCACCTCACCAGTATCTCAGGCAGGCAGCTGAGGATGTGATGCCAGTGGAATGTTGTCAGATCTTTGGGTGGCTGCAGAGGGCCCTGCTGCAGCTGGCGGCAGATGAAAGCTCTGGCTGTTGCAGCAACAGGGAAGAAAACAGAGCAAAGTCTACCACCAACATGCTTCTTTGTGCAGCCATTCATATCTATCCGGATTTGGCCAAATCGCTGTGAACCTCTCTGTTGATCCTTTTATTTTGGACTGAGGAGGCTGAGTTTGCAGGGAGTATTGTTGAACTAAACTGCAATAGATATAAATTACATAAGTTCATACTCTTGACTAACCAGCACAAATCTCCTCCTAGATTGTGAAAGGCCAGGTTACCAAACTCATCCCAGGCTTGCTGGGCAGCTTTGTGTTGGCCACGTGCTTTCCTCAGTCATAGCTTGAGGTGCAGGCATTCCAGCCCATTCCTCATGCTTTGAGTGAATGCTTTCAGGGAGAAGAAACCTGAAAAAACCTGCCACTGATCCATGAGCCACTTGGGCACTCCACAAGGCAGTTGACTAGAGGTTCCTGAGAAAGAAATCTGGCTAATTGGCAAACCTGGTTGCCTGAGAAATATGCAAGCCTCTTGAGTTTTGATATAGTATCCTCTCATTGCACTTTTTTTGGTAAAACTTTTATTTATTGTTGGTTTACCTCAAAAGAAGGCTTGATGTTTGGAAATGGAGAAGTCTTGCTTTTTAGTGGGCCTCATAAATGTAGCTAGAGCAGCCTCTGGGTTTTAAAATTAAGGACATGAAAGTCACCCTATCCCTGTCTCCACAATGAAAAATGGGAATGATAACTCTTACCTTAGGTGTAACATGGAGAGGTTTTTCAGGCTTTGTGTGTAAAACACATGGTAGAGTTAGTGCTTGTGCTGCTTTCTAAATCAGGAAGAATTTGAGTTAAGGCAGAATACCCAGGCTTCAAAGTCTTCACTGCAGACTGTTTTGCTCCCCTAAGGAAGGAGGTGATCTGAAGCCACTGTGGGTAAAAATGGTCCATTAACTGCTCCCTAGCTGGATTCTGACACACTGTGTGCAAAAATGCTGGATTCTCGGGTAATAGCAAATTAATTGTCCCTCATTTGTCTCCTGGCCTGTTGTGACTTCGTTAGTGGCAGGGTTTGTTTAAAGGGCAGCTTCAGGTATGTGAGGCAGTGCTCAAGTTCAGCTATGGGGTAACCACACTTAATATTTACCCCCTCCATGCACACACCAGGAGCAGCCCTCTCCCCCTTCCCCACATCGTGTGCTGGTGTGGAGACAGAAGGCTCTGTCTGTCTGTCCAGGGCTGTGGGTGCCTGCTGATGACAGACAGCCTCATCTTCACCATCTCTTACATGTCTTACACTGGCTGCACCTTCCCCATCCAGAACTCTAGCTGAGAAATCTTCAGTGTTCTCAAATTCTGTTGGCTTGGGTGGGATTTGAGAGAATCTTGCAGCTTTGGACAGAAAAGAGAGGTGTGATTGAAGAATGTATGATGAATTCTTAAGGGGACAATTTGGGAATAAAACAAAACAATGAAGATTTTTATTCTCTATATTAGTCTAGCAGCATGTAAATACCACTCCTTAATGCAACCATTGCCATTCTGACACTGTTAAGCAGCCCTATTACCATGTGCTGCTCTTTGTCTGCCTCTGCTAACTAAATTGAAGAGAATCTTGGGTCAGGCCCCAGTGTTTTAGAGCATTAGCCATCGTAAGATCCCTCTGTTAGTCCTGGGGTTTGACTGAAGAAATAAACCAGTGTATGCACCAAGTAAGTTTATCCACAACCTACACAGGTTCAGTTAACTTGTTAATAAACCATACAAGCCATATTCTAGTGTTCTCATGTTCTCCATATTTTTGGAATGGATGGACCTTGAGACTATTCATTATTTTTCTTTCATCCAGCTATAAAAAAATGGAAAGTGGATATACTATGTGTATAGAAATGGGAAGCCAGTGACAAGATTGAAGAGAGAAGTGCCCTTTTCTTGGTCTCCCATAGCATTGTCTCCTCTGCAGACAGAGCAGGTGGTGGATTTCCAGTGTGGTGGTGAAGCTGATATTTGCAGTGGTTGTGTCAAGTGAATTCTTAGTGGCTGAAATTTTGGCATCTCTATAGTGGAGAACAGAAATGATGATGACTCCTTGTGAAGAGCCCAAGGGCCTCTCTAGAGAATCACTGCCTGGCTGTGGGATCTGGCTGGGCCCTGGTGATGTTGCTGTATGTCTAGAAGCAGCTGAGCTGCAGTATAGTTGAGTTTCTGGCACCCTCTTGTGGTAAATACTTATTTTATCTATATTTCTTATGTAGTTTGTACATGGGGAAAAAAAAATCTTGAGATACTTTGAAGGTGTGGTAGAAGTGATGAATACAATTGGAGGGCAAAAAGTCACTTAAGAACCTTTATGCTATCACTTGGAAGTTTTATCTTTCTCTGTATTCAATGAATAGAATCCTATTTCTCCTAATTGAGCCTCAAAACTTATCTTAGTTACTAATAAAGCTACATTTTTTGCCACTGAGGTAACCACTATGTGTCACTTCTCCTAAGAAAAAACCCACAATGAAGGCAATCTGGTTTAGACCACCTTAACATCATGTGAATCCTGTTTGAAACTAGATGGTTGACCAAGATAAATTTAGTTTATTTTAAAACTTAGGTGTCTCTACCTTGGGAGAGCTGGTACATGTTGTTTACACAGAGGTCAAGCTGCTTTTTTTTTTGGTAGTGAAGTAATTCTGTAAAACATGGGACTGTGCTAAAATCTTGTGACTGTTCTTGATGAGTGAGTGAATATGAGCAAAACTGCAGGTGAGCCTGGAGGATGGAAGCTCCTGAATTTTAATCTAGTCCAATCTTTGACCTGCTGTCCTGCTTCAATCAAAGATTTTCATTTCCCTCCTGTGTACCACCCTTTGCTAGTGTGCAAGGTGAGGTGTTCAGCATGTGCCCTAAACCAGCATCTCTAAATTCTATGTGGGAAGCAAGGATGGTACTGGTATTGCTGGCATTTTGTGAAGTTCAGTTCAATCATAGTTTTGAAATCTTCAGAAGAATAGTGCAGAAAATGAAAGGTGTGTTACTGGGTCATGGAAATGGGAGAAACTCTGTGTTGAGTCCTTCTGGAGAGGAGAAAATGAACCATGGAATCCAGGAGAGGTTTGGGCTTCTGCAGCATTTCTTCCCTTCAGCATCACACAATTCTTTGTGCATGTGAAGTGCTCACCAGGTCCCTTTGAGACAGGCAAGTTCCTATCCTCTTTTCATATGTGATGACAATGCCCTGTCTTATACCAAGCAATGTGACAAGTGTTGCAACCAAGAGTTTAGCAAAGGGAGTCCCAGTTTCAGACACTGTTTGTTCACTGTGCCACATATTTCAGAATTTGAATTAGAGTGAACATTTCTTTGATGCCATCTCTCAAGAGTCTCTCTGGCTGTTAACTGCTGGGTCCCTAAAGCAAATTCTGTGGATTCTGGGATTTCTGTTGCTTTAAATGAGGACTAAACACTGCTCATAGAAGAGTGCTCTTAACACACGAGTGTTTCTAATTGTGTCCATCAGGTGGCAATGTAACCTCACTCTTCTTTTTGCTTTACAGGCTGGCTCCTGCCCTGCAACTGAAAATGCAGCATCTCGGGAGCCACTGGTAAGTTCTTCAAGAAGCAACATAAAATTTCTTGCTGATAGTATAATATAGATGAGTTGTTCTCTTTTGCTGCATCGTTTTGCTGCCGTTGTTTCACTTTTCTAAGGAGCTTTGTGAAGAGGTGTAGGCTGCCTTACATTGCCCTGCCATTGACCTTTGAATGCTGACCTGTAACCATGATCTCCTGTCTTTCTGGGGTTAGATGTGGGTCACCTAGGCCACTGAGTTGTCCTTGAGCACCCACTGCCTGTCCTAAGTGTGTGCAATGTACACTCTTGATCTGTGTTTACTTAGTAAAGAGACTTGAGGAAAGACCTGTGCAGCATAATTTGAACTGAGATTCTTGGTGCTGTTGTCTAAGAAAACCCTCTCTGCAGCTCAGACACCTCATTCAAGCTGTCTTTATATTCAGATGCACTCTGAGTGAGAGTGGAAGTGTCTGGCAGCTGGCAGTGCATGTGAGCCAACATTTTTACTCTAAAACTGTTCTAGAAAGAGCTCTGTGAATTTTTGTGTATGAGGATAACTAAGAGAACCCCATTTTGTTTTCTTTTTTTATGGTGATGCAGACTGGGAAATGAGCCACCACTCTCTGGAGCTGCAGTATATTTTTTTTACAACCTTCCTTTTCTTTTTTTCCTCCCTCTTCAGCCATCCATAACTCAGTCAAAACCTTGCCAAAATTCTTAGCCCGTGTTATTGTCCTAATGATATAACCTCTAGTTGAGTTTCTTCTCTGGCTTTAATTTGGTGATCATAGTAAGTACAAGCTGTTTGCAGGGAGAAGACTCAAGTACTTTCCGTGGCACTGGCCACATCAAAGTATTTTTACCTTGTAACTCTTATCTGGAGAACCCAGGAGATTATTTTTAAAGGAGGGAGATGTGAATAGAGACTGAGAACTGGGAAGGGTCAGTAAAATGCACCTAATGAAAGGACTGTTTGTGAATTCTGTTAAGCTCTGCAGTGGAAATCTGTCTAGTAACACTGTGCCATCCCTTAATCACAGACATCTATGTGAGATTACCTGAAGTTGTTATTGACACCATGTGCTTTGTGATGGATTTGGTCCTTTGGGGTTTTTTTGGGGTGGTTTCCCTCCTCCTCACCCCTTAGGAAGGTCAGAGCAGGCAGCAGATGATCACAGCCTGTGCTGGTCCACAGTTTGTTCTTTCTCAAGGCAGATGCTAACATTACCTTTGATTTAATTAATTTCTTACTGTGTGTGCAACTGAAGAATGGCTCAGAGGAAGCACGTAGCAATTGTGTCTCTTTCTGTATGTGCGTATATTCCTACCACATAAAAATATTTATAATTTAAAGAACTCCAACATAAACTTTACTCTCGCAACAGTGAGTCTTACATGTGAGCTAATTAGAGCCTTTTGAAAGGTGACGATTTTCTCCTTATTTTTTCATTAATTGTTTTTTCTTTAATATTAAACTCTCACAGTCTTTGTCACGTTTGCTAAAGAGTCATTATTGCTTCCAGCTGAGTATCTGTAGAAGCCTTATTAAATGAGCAGCTCAGCTCTGTGAGCCAGATGACCTAACTTCCACCACACTGTTGTGGCTTCTCTGTAGCCAGGATCGTGCATGCAGTAGATCTCAGTCCATAAAGCAGACTTGTAGGCACATGGTGCCATGTCATCAAAATGCTCATGGAAACACCAGAACAAACTGTGGCGTGAATCCAGCAAATGGCTCTGCATGGGAAAGCCATGTGCTCAGGCCTGGCTTCAAAGCTGGTGCTCAGCACTTGAAAAGACTTACAGAATCCAGAGGAGGGAGAAAATTGTCTCTAACTAAATTCTGCTCTACACTTCCTCACCTTTTTTGACTTAATTAATGACTGAAAGTAGTGCTTCATCGGGCTGAGATCTGTTTGGAATGTACCAGTGCTGTTATGCACAAGTATGAGAAAGCAATAGAATTAAAATATCTTGCATTGTATCAGCAGATGTCATTATAAACTCAAACTCCTTCTGTATGGTATTTGTGATTCTAATGGACACGGCATCCTGCAAGGTGCTAAATACCTTCTGCTCTGTGCTTGTGGCACTGTTTTCTGTGTATTTTGTACCCCCCAACCTGCTGCTCTGCTCAGGGATCCAGGAGAAGCAGTGATTTCTAGTTGTTTGCAAGAGGACTTCAGCATTCTGCAAGATCACACAGCAGATGTGGTCTGGCATACCATATTGTGTCCTGCTTTTTGGGTTTTCAGAGCATACTTTGCTAAGGTTTATGGCCTTACTTCAGAATGGAGCCCTGTTTTGCCAGTTATCTGGCACAGCACCAGGAATACAGCCACCAACAACAGGAGGCAGATAGAGATTTTATTATGTGTTTCTATAGAATGCAAAATCAATGTGACATGGCCAGAAACAGAAGAAACAAATCCGCTAACCGCGGGTGATATAATGAAAAGAAAAATGAGATGAACCAAAAACTCAGTAATAGAAGGAAAAATAAAACCAGGCTGCAAATTCAACAACAGAAGGAGAAATCAACCACACTCCAGGGTCATGCACAGACCACCCTGGCAAATGCCAGAGAGGTGCATTAGCAAAACAAGCCCCACAACCTCCTGTCACACTCCTGGTTGCTCTTTCTTCACCCATTCTGATGTTCTAAACTACCAAACTGGAGATAAGGGAGTCCACATCCATACCATTAATCCCCTGAGCTATCCAGCGTCCTTACAATAAACTGTCCCAACTGAAAAATCCTCCCTACTAAGAGGTCACTGTGTTAGAGCAGTGACAGAGGAGGATGAGCTGGGGGGTGGGGAAGGCCATCATTTCTGCAGCACAGAGCGGACACTCATTTCCCTGCCTGTCGGTCTTGGCCCATTAAAATCTGCCGTGTAGCTCCATAGTGGGAGGTGTAACCTTGTGTTAGCAGAGTGTCAGCATCTCGCTCTGCTGCTGTTTACAGCCACGTTTGTCATCGTCAGTGCAGGATCAGCTTCTCCTTGAGTCCAGCTTATCAGTGAGCACTGCTGCATCCCTTTCTGCTTGTATGTGCAGCTGCCACTGATAATCCTCTGAACACTTGTGGAATTGGAATAGGTTTGTCTTTTTGCAGCCACTCAAGACAAAGTCCTGGCATGTGCAAAAGATGTAACCCCATAGGACAAAACCCCTTTCTGTGAGGTTAGAGCATTAGAAAATCCCCTTTTCTTCTCAGATTTTTGTCCAATTTCTCTCTTTAATGTAGTTATATCATCTTTTTTGCTTCTCTTTTTAGCTTGTTTTGTCCCTCCCTAGCAGCATCTTGTTTTTTGACCATACTGTGTTGCTTTTGAGATGTTTTCAAGAGCTTGAATGTGTTTGCTGTTGGCCTTTGCTTTCTGCCGAGTCTGCTGCAGTCTAAATTACAGCTATGAAGGTCATACATACAAGAGCCTCTACGTGAGCCCAGGTTGTAGGAAGAACCTAAGGAAGCAGAGCTTGTGAGGCCTTTCCACATGCTGCTTGTTTGTTGTTTTTGTTTTTTTTTTTCCTGCCACAAAACATACTCATTCCCTTGCTGATGCTTGGTATCTGGAAGGGCTAGTTGTAAATGTAAAAGTACTGGTTGTAAATGTAGAACACTCTCTTGGTTTCTCACTAAGTTACAAAATCCCTGGATCATCGTATGAGGAGCAGGAGAAGGATTATTTAACTTTTCTTCTTTTATTTTTAGCATGTGCTGTTTCTTTCTGTTTCTTGCTGCAGATGATAGCAGTTAGCACTGAAATATGGACATTTTATTCCCTTTTTTACAGACTGTCGAAATGTACAAGGTACCAAGAATTACTGCTGCCTTTATAGCAATTAGTGTAGTCTTGGGATGTGCTGGAGACCTCATGGCTTTTCCCTACCCTTTGTGAAACTGATTTACAAATTTTTAAGGGTCACGATAATGACCAGAATTAACAGCCCTTTTTATGCAAAAAATTGTGGTATCTGTTTATAATAGATAAAAGTTTTGAAACTGAAACTGGTCAGAGTTACTTACCCTTTTCTCAGCTGCCTGCATTTGGGTGCTTTGCATTCAGTGACAGACAATAAAGTTATTAGATCCTCTCTGTTTCATTGCCTCCTTTTTAAACCTTATCTGTTCTGTTAAGCTTCCTCTTAAGTAGACTGTGGTTAAAGAGAATTTCATTTAAGTTTCCGAAGAAGGAGCTTTGCAGTTGAGATTTTAAGTTTGACTACTTTTAGCTCTAATTGATGTGATTAGAAGTTGACAGAGCCTAACACTTAACACCACCATTCTCTTTAACCAAATGAGTGGGAATGAGGAAAGGTTACATCACTGTGTCGTGAGATTTGAGAGAGCTTGTTCGGGCTAATGTTAGTTAAGAGTACTCAGAATCCACTTTTTATGAATAAATCTTTGGGCATATGGAGAATGCCACATCTCTCCTCTTCTTAATAAGTTGTACAGGCTCTTTCTGCCTGTCAAATCCTACAGAGAATGAGATACATGGCAATTTTTTTAAGATTCTCCTTTGCCTGCAATTGTTTTTTGAAATGAAGGCAAGAAGGTCTTTTCACTGAGAAACTCCTGCCTTGTTTTCTGGAGCACACTCTTATGCAAGGGATGCCATGTAAGATCCCTAGCCTTTCTTTTAAAGTTCAAAGGTCCTAGTCTAGATTTGTAGAAAAATAGGATTTTTTACAGGACTTTTGTTTCCAGAAGTGCTGTGAGGGACTGGAGTGTACTGGAGGGACACCATCACACCTTTGCTTTCCCACCCTTTATTGTTTAAGACAAGATTTATACCTGTTTATACATTTTCTCTGTGCCACAATGGGCTTGTTCGGAGTGGTGGCCTACACTGAATGATTCTCTACAAGTAAATCTATCCAGAGGGGATTTCCAGACAGCCAGAGTCAGTAGGCAACTAACTTATAGCCCCCAGCGAAACATTAGTCAGGATAATTTACCACTGTCAGCAGGAGAGAAAGAGAGACTATCAGCTTTGTGACCTCCTGTCCAGGCAGTAACCCTCGTGGTGTGATAATGCTACAGTTTGTGTGGGGAGGTCCTGAGTGTGCTGGTGTGGATTCCCAGTGCTGGACAATAACTCCATGGGGCTGTGGAGGGCAATTGCTCTGCAGATTTTGGTTTTATTGGGCCAGGATCAGGGAGCCAGAGGTGTGTGACTGCCTTACACAACATCCTTTGGTTTGCTGCAAAGAGAATTCTATGATTTGCTAAGCAGACCTCTCCTGTGTTTGACCTCCTAGTAAATTGGAGATTATTGGGTTTTTGCCCGTTTTTGTCCCTTACTTCTGTGCATCCATTGGCTTTGTTGTTCATGCAAAATGTACTTGCTTAATCTGTCAATTCCTTTGACTTTGTTGTTTTAGACAAATATATTAATATGTGCAAAGCACACAGCTGCAAATTTCCTTACTGAGCATAGTTAAAGGAACACTGTCATGTCGGGTTAAGTTGCCTGTCTGAGGTCAGTGGGAAGGATTTCTTGGAATTCCTTTACATCCCAGTTTTAAAAGAGGATGGACTATAATAGCTTGGGACATAACTTCTGTTGTAGCATCATATGTTAATGTAGGAGAGCTAGAAACTTGCAGTAGTTACAGAGCAAAGCAGGTTAAGACCCTTTCAGACTCTGCAGAAGGTAATAATGGCTTTGTGTGTCCCTAAGAGCTTACAGGGTAAATGACACTTCAGAGCCAGTGGGTGAGGCAGCGTAACAACTGGGAGAGGTGCAGTCATTGTTTATTACTAACTGTGTGGTGAGTTAGCAGCTTATAATCTTTTCTGTGTACTTGTGCAGAAGAGAGCTCTGAGAGCAATTCCTACTTGCTTTACAGACAAACCAGCATTACTGGTCAGAAGACTTTTAAGTTGGTTTTAAAATAGCTGTTTAGTTGTTCTGTACAAAACTTGCAAGGAAATTAAAGTGCTAGGAGTTAGGTTAGACTCTTTTTTAATGTTAGGTATGATTTTTGACTTCCAGAGATCCCAGATCTCTTACTGAAGGTAAAATCACTACAGTGCTTTGTGACATAGGAAAAAGACATTGACACACTATTAGGAAATTTTTAACATTACTTGATATTTTCCCCTTGAGAAAGATTAAATTCTTCTGTTTACATTCACATGATGTTTTGGAGATCTAAGCATGCTGCACCTATGAACAGTTTTGTGCAGATCTTGGCCTGCTTTGCTAGTAGCTGGCTGTTTGGTAGCACTTGGCAGCCCAGCTCTTTGCCTGCTCAGAAATGTTGGGAGCACTTTGCTGTGTGTATCTCAGCTATTGTAAAGGGTACCTATTAATTTCAAACGGGTGGCAGCACACAGCAAAGAGGTGCCTGCACAGTGTGCACTTGGTAATGATGGGCTGTGGGATCGAGGTGAGATAATGGTATCATTTCAGCTACTTGTGTGGAAAATATGTTATGTGCAGAGCAACTTGTAGAGGGCAGCAATGGCCCATGGTTCTTTCTGCTTAGAGAGAGGAGGGACCAGCTTAAGAACTTCACAGGAGTGCCTGCCTTTTTAGCTTCTTGAAATAACTTTATGCAGGAGGCTTGTTCTTTGGAATGCCTCTTGACTCCACATTATTAAATTCCTGATCTGGAAAGTGTTGCTATAGATTCTTAATTCCTCTCCTACCTCTAATACCACTGAGCAGCTGGGTTCCTTTTGCCCCTATCCAGATGCTGCCTGTGTCAATGTTACTGCAATGAAAAAGAGTCAGTGACACCTCACAATTCTTACATAAGATTATAACTGCCTGCATGTGGCAACTTTCTTCACTTATTGGCTTCTTCCTACTTTTACCTGGGAGATGATGCTGTAACAAAAATATGGCAATGTCTGTGGCATCTTTGTTGTCCCTCAGAGCAAAGTGTATGTTGCACCTTCATCACATTAAAAAGTAGGGTAGCCAGGGCACAAAAGGCAGAATGGCTTATTCAAGAACTTGAAAGAACTTTCCCTAGCTTTGGTGCACAGAAATACATCCCTGGGACACTTCTGATACCAGCACCTTCAGAACCATGATTTGCCAAACAAGGAAGCTGAGAGTTGGTATAATTCTTGCATTTGGAGTTCCTGGCCAACCTACTGGAAAATAGATTTTCTCAGCTTTTCATGTTTCTTGTATTTCGCCCCACTTTTTTACATTATCTGTTTTATCTTTTGGTCAGAGCAGGATTTTTCTCTGCTGTCCACTTCCTAGTGTTTGGTCAAGCATCTGAATGGCCTGAGTGCTGGTGTTCCTTGGGACACAGTTCTACAGCAGAGTGCATCTTGCTGGAATGGAGTTTCCCTGCTCTACAGTGAGAATTTCCTGTGTCTTCCTTCCAGCTTGCTTCTACTGTTTGTTTTGTGTGCCACCCTAAGTGATTCCTTTCCTCCTTAAGCATCTGCACCCTTCATATGTTTGCAGACAGTTATCACATCATTTCTCCTTTCCCCCACCCCCATCCTGGTCTCTAAGCCAAGCTCTACATATTTAGCTCATTTAATCTTTCCTCATAAGTCAAGCCCGTAATTGACAGCTCTGACACGAAGAGTCGCATTGGTTACACATGCTGCCAACAGGATATAAATACTTTCTGTGCAGTGATTGAGAATTACAGTCAAGATTGTGATGAGCCTGCCCCCCTCCTGACACTGTATTTTTGACAACCCCTTCCTCAACATCAGGTTGCCACAATCCTGTAAAGATGGACTTAGTCCTCACTCCAATGGTCACCTCCCAAACACCCAGTATGCTTCAAAGTAGTGGTATCAGCTTGCTTAGGAAATTCAGTACTAAAGCCCCATGGCATTCCAGTCTGACCCTCAATTCTTACAGAGCTAATGTTCTCTATATTCTCTTGCCAGGCATGCAGGTGCCTGATGGTCATTCCTTCTAGGACATGAGAGCTGAGCTCCACGAGCCTAGTGCGTTCCCTGGGTGAAATGAAAGAGGTGTTGCAGCCAGTGCCATGGATTTGTGCCCTGCCATCAGGAGGTTCACAGCTCTGGTGCTGGCAGGGATCTGGTGTGCAGGAGCTCCTGGCACCGAGGTTCTTCACTGTCTCTGCCAAGAGGAACCTCAGGATGCCATCGATCTGATTGGCATCGCTGTGAACCAATTTAGGGTTCTTGCTTTTACATGTAGCTCTGGGAAGAGGCTTTTAGTCTTGCCCAGAAAGGCACTGCATTGGAGGAAGAGGTGACTCTATGCTGCATGTCCATGTGTTGGTACATACGGGTCTGTTTCCAGCCAAAGATATTTGGAGGTTACTTTAGATGACTTGTCTCCTCACGTTGCGTTCCCTTGAAGCTAGGTGCAGCTAACAAAAGTTGAGGAACGAGTAGGTGAATTTGCTTCTAATGTGTTATTCTGTGAAGCTTCATATGATACAGCTGCCCCAGCGGGGCTAGTTCACAAACATTACATGTATTATTGCAAAGCATGCAACATAAAGAGAGCATTTATGAAAGGGAATATCAGAGGAAACATTATAGCAGAGACCTTTATAGCCTTTCCATTATTATGGTTTAAATCTTGACATAGTCTTTATTTGCAGTGACACTGGGACCAGTAAAGAAGTGTTTTTTCTCTTCCCCTCCCCTCCCCTTTCTCCCATCTCCTTTTCATTCTTTTCTTCCACATCCTGTTCTGAAGCTGTGGTGCAGAGATACAAATCGTTAAACATGCAAGTAGTCAGAGAGCCAGGTTTCAGTTTGTGTGGATTCAGCCCCTTTTGACTCAGAAGTTGGAAACCAGATGACTCACTGTGATGCATGTTTGTTGTTTTTAATAACTGTCATTTTGCAAAATACGGTCAAAGCTTCAAACCATCACTTCTGGAGTAGGGGTGGTGCGTAGTTATTTTTAATTTGGGAGGCTAGAAGCTGGAATGTGTTTGTAGCTGCACTCTCCCCTTAAAATCTGAGATAAATAAAGCACTGACAATGCAAATGATTTTAGAGATATTTTTTCAGGTAACAGGAAAAAATTATTTATTTTCTTGATCAATTACTCGAAAAGGCTCCAGGTGCCAAACATCTGGTGGGATTGTTGGCCCCTGGTTTATATTTATGTTTTTTAATATATACCCAAAGGGACAGGTTTCTTGAAAAGAAAGCAGGCAGCTGTTTTTCATTTGTGGAGTTTTAAAGAATAAATGCCATTCCTGCTTTATCAGTCCAATTTCTAACAAAATTGTCATCTATCTCTTTTCTTTTATCAGAAGCTAGCAAATGTCGCATTTTAGTGGCAGAATCCTCCATCAATAAAATCTCTCAGCAGTATGGAAAATATGAAAATATCTGCACATTTCATTTTCTGGAGATTTATTACGCTTGTACAACAGTTTGTAAACTATAAGCTCAGTATTAAGTGCTTTATGAGTTTTTTGTGTTTTGCTTCCGAATTTGCCTCAAGAAGTGTTCTTTTAATTTGTTGAAGTTCTACAGGCTTGTGTTGCAGGTCAGTTAATTTGCAGTGTGATCTACAGCCACTCCCATCACTGGTATACCAGTGAAAAATCTGTATAGCAGAGAACAGAATTTGATCCTGGATATAAAAACTGTGTGTAGTGACCTTGTGACAAAAATTCATTGCGCTCATGGATTTTCCTCCAGTTCAGTTTTCAGATTTGGATGCTCTGTAACCATTCCTATCATGATTTATATTATGGGCTTTTGCAGTTGCTATTGCAAAATGAAGCTCTGCGGTACCGGCCGAGGGAGGCGGAGTTGGAGCCTCAGCCTGTTGCTTCTTGTTAGAGAGCAAAAAAGCAGCTGCTGATTTAAAACAGAGAGTTCAAGTTCGGGTTCTGCTTTTAGACTGAGATCGAGCATCTCTCTAGCGGTAAAAGTGCTAGAAGAAGCATTTTGCCTTTCCTCTGAGGAAAGATGGATGTATGTGCTGCTGTGGTCTACCTGGTTTGTTATTCTGATCAGGAAAGAAATAGGTCTTGGTCTTTATTTTTTAAAGTGAATGTAATTGTTTGTGAAAGGTAGTGAAACGATGGCTTTGGAGGCTTAAATCATCTCCTCACAAAACTCAAACTGCAAGCTGTGATAGCAGCACTGCAGGATTCCCCACCCGCCTGAAGTGGAAGGGACCCCCCTCGCCCCCAAGAGATGAGAGGAGAATTCAGCCTGCAGCCCATTCGATGCTTGACTTCCCTCTGAAGCTGCCAAGAAGGATGCCAATTTTTCCATTTAGCTGACTATTGTATAGACCTTAAAAGGGAAGGTTTTAATGCAGTTGGCCGTGATATAGACTGTTAAAGGGAAGTTATTTATTTTAACTGGCTGCTGTATGGATTATTACAAGGGCATTCTTTTAGCTGGAGCTGCTATATTGACTAGTGAATGTGCCGGCCTGTATTGCTAGTAGCTGTCATATTGACTGTTACAGAAAAGATCTGTATTTAAGCCATAACACTGCACTGGGATCTCCCAGGCAGGATATTAATGCTAATTCATCTGCTCACCCCCTGCTGTGAGTGTTATTTGTTTAAATCTGTAGAATCCCACAGCGCATTTATATCCTCGCTAGAGTGAGCTCCGCTCCCTGTAATTATTTAACATTATATGCTGATATAAATTGTAACAGTTAAAGAATGGTAATGAGTAGCAAAAAAACACAAACTTAACCTTAGAAATGGCAGAGTCAGCTCTTAAAACAACAGCCAGCAACTTTCACTGTTCTCTGCCTTTTCCCAAGTCCATGTGCACAATATTGTGCATACATTATGTGTGTGCGTGTGTGTTCATGCTCGCGCTGGCAGCCGTGCCAGGCCAGGCTGTAATTATGCAGAATGTACTGTGAAACTTATGCACACACTCATAATTACAGACAGTGCCTACATACAGCAAGTTTTATCTCTCTGCAGTTCAGCTTCTTGATGAGTTGCTCTGATAGGTGATTGGAGTTGGGGCTACCATAGTGGCGGGGGAAGCACAGCCCCTGGGTTCTCCTGGAAGGGAACTGTGTCCGAAGGTTAAGCTGAAAGCCATCGGGTGTCACTGTTGCTCTGCCGAGGCTCAGCTGGCAGTGGATTTGTCTGGCAGTAAAAACTGAACTTTGAAAGTAGTATTTTTGGCTATAAACATCTAAGGCATTTACACATAATTTATATATAAAGTGCATGTCCATACAACACCATTTCTGTGTGGGTGGAGTGAGCGGAGGTAGCTCTATTGTGTGCTAGGTGGATTTTTTGCAGTTTCTGTTGCCTGTTATAGCATTTTTGTCCCAAGCTGGCATGCAGGATGGGCAGCTACTGCTGAATGGCTGTTGCATTCTGCTCTAGAGGTGACTGGTTCAACAGTGGAGGTGACCTGATCCCTGTATATCGGTTGCCTGTGAACATTAAGCTGTGGGCGAGTTTTTCGGTTTATGATGTGCACAACTGTGGTGTAGAAACAACAAAACTATATTCGGTTTAGATTTCTGAAGAGCTTTGGAGCTTAAAAGGCACTGTAGAATTTTTTTCCCTTTGGTATGTGTGTCAGAGCTCATTGAAAAAACAGGTTTGAATTAAACCGGTTCATCAATAGCATAAGAAAACTTCCACTGTTTTAAAATGGAGATGACAAGGAAAAGCCATGTAAATAGCAAAGAAACTGTATTTTAAAAAGAATTCTTTTAGTCTCTGTCCCTTCTACTTTCAGGTAGGGAGTAGAAGCTGGCGTAAGAGGAGCCGAGCTTGTACTTGATTTGCAGAGGAGCGTGATGGTCGGTTGGGCTGCGTTGGCAGCATGGACCTGTGCCAGACTTCACCACAATTCATACTGTGTCAGTTTAATAAATGCACTACTTAAATTATGAAATTACAAAAGAAAAAAGAGAATGCACTTATTCAGACTCTTAATACATTAAAAATAAGGCATTAAAACACTGCCTTTTTTTTTTTCCCTTCCAGAATCAATAATGAACAGGAAGGGTTGTAGACATTAACAGTCATGGACATTCAAACTCTTATACATAAATTATCTTAGAAAAATGCACATAAGACTTGAATAATGTAAATACATTAATGCATTTAATAATTTAAACATTAAAGCGCATTCAGGAATTCGTGGCAGAAGCTGTTCTGAGATAAGGAACGGTCCTGGAAGTTGTGTGTCCCAAGATCGATGGCTGGTTTCTCCTTGAGAAAACTCTCTGGGGAAGTGAAGCTGTGCAGCCAGAGTGACCGCCTGTCCTATGAAATCCCAGGACATTCACCAGCTCTTTTGCTTTTCACCTCCTATTCTTTCCCCACCACATGCATGAACACATACATACAGAATATCTCATGGTCCAGAAAAAGCCAGTGTGCATTCTGCTTTTTTTTTTTTTTTTTGCATGTATGCTGCAGGTGAAGCAGCTTCAGAGAATGAAAGTGTTTTGGCTAAAGGTAAAATATGAATAAATGCTAAAGAAACTGCCTGCAAGAGGTTTTGTGGTACCATGTGGGGTAGGAATAAAAACTGTTCGGACAGTATGTGGACTCTGATCTACTAGTTCTCCTGGAAGAAAGGAATGGGGAGTTTTAAGTATGAACAGTGAAATGGGAATCCTCTTTGTCTAGGGCGTTGCATGGACCTGGCATTCAGACTCCATCCTAGCTGTTGGTAAAATGGTGTCAGTTGGAGATTGTGATGCTTGGGGAGATTGTGCTCTCCAGGAATGCCTGGCTCTTTCTTGGAGCCTTGAAAATCACGAGGTTGGCTCTGGTGTAATGACAAGTAAGGGATTTTATTCTGTTCTTGCCTCTCTGCTCTTTGGATTGAAGCACCTGCAGCACTGTAGCAGCACTTAACTGGCACACCAAGGTTCCCCTCATGCAAAGCATTTTCCTGAGGATTTTAAGCTGTGTCATTTTCTGTAGTTAAGTTCAAAAGATGTTGTATCAACCCCTCATGCCATTTCTCCTTGGTTCCTAGCCTTGCTTTCTCTGCCTCTTCTGCAGGCAGATGCTTTGGAGGTTGTTTGCACCCTACAGCCCCACTCACAAAATAGTGTAAGGTATCCTGCCTAGGCCTAGATACTGATGGAACTAATAAAAAAGAGCTTAGTCTGATACCAAAGGGAGAAGAGTTGGGTTGGTTAATTAAAGGAGCCTGGCACAGGGCACCTAGTAATTATAGGTGCAAGAAGTCTGAATTTGAAGAGGACTGTGCAGCTGAAGAAGGATAGGGAGGCACCCAGAACTCTGCAGGCTGTGGGCAAGAATGCAGCAAAACCAGATCTGGAAATCAGACTCTGGCAGAATTCCTTGGTGAATTCTTATTTATTCCATTTTTTAATGAGGACCTGAATCTCTCCTTATGCATTTCTGTTTTTGCATGCACATGTGTATGTACAATTCCAGTTACACCCTATGGCTGGGAGGGTGATTTTATTAAAGACCAGAAGATTGAGAGGCAGATGTTTTAGGAGACACAGGCCTTGCCCTATAGTAGTTTGGAATAATGAATGCTGACTGCTGCATTGGGTGTATTATCGATGCTGCTGGGTCTTTATCTCAAGCATCATCTCAACACCCATGAGCCTGTATCACTGTAGGGCAGAGCTTTTGAAGGCAAAGGGGCTGAGGCCACCAGGACCTGCTGGGAAATTGCTTCTAAACTCTTCTGTAGGTGTGGGGTGGGGAGCAATGCTATGTCATCACTTTGTCACCAATGCTGTAGTTAAGTTTCTTAGAGCAGTGTTTCTCCAACTTAGGTTATAACCCCCAAAGGGGTGCAGAAAGCTTCAAAGGAAGTCACAAAGTCACTGGCTGGTGAACAGCTTTCTGCTTGTAATTGCTGTTAGGAGTTCTGTTCCTCCTAGTCTGAAGAGTTAGCATTTATTCCAGTAACTCTCATTTTCCTGAAGGAACTTGCTGCCATCTCAGCTGAGGAATGAGGGATGAGCCACCACAACAGACAAGTGCAAAAGGGAGTCAAGCTTGCACAGACTTTGAGGAGCAATGCTTTAGCAAATTTCATTTTCCAGGGACAAGCTCTGCAAATGTTCCCCAAATGGATCTATTAACTTCACCTGAGGAAAGACAGGTATTTTGTCCCCATGGGCTTGTCAGTAGGCCCCACCTGGGGAAGGCAGGACTGTCTGTGCAGAAATGTATCATTTGTTTTAGTGCTCAGCACTAAATAATGAGGCAGGGAATCTGTAACTCTTGTTCTACCTTTATAGCTGAGGTGCTGTAGGTGGATCACACTAGAAAATTAAATGCTCCTTCTAAGAGGTTCCAACTCAAAAGATGAGAAGCAGCAGTTTTGTCAAACTGTAGGAGAAGATGGTCCACAGAAGAAAATTGCTTTGAGAATTTGACTTGTGTGCTGACTGTATGAATGTGCTCTTGGCTGTCATAAGTGTAAAACAGACAAACATTAACTTGAGACACCTTTTTTGTTCATGTTGCGGTGGACTAGGGGAATGCTCATGGTCATTTTTTCCAGTTGAGGTGACTTCATAGCTTCTGATCAGCTGTACAAAGCCAGAGCTGAATGCCTCAATTTTCCCATCTCAGGCAGCACCCCTGTATATACGGAATAAATGTTGAGCCTCCCACACCTGAATGGGAGAGGCATCGCTGGTGGTAGGAAAGGGGTGTGTCTATTCCATGTGGGAAGCTCCTGCAGGGGGTTTTTCATAATCCAGGGCCTGTTGAGGAGAGGACTTGAGTGATGGGATGTTCTGGACGTGGCCTGCAGGGAAAACAGAGGAGTGGGTGGGGATCCCCCTAGGCTCTCATGGCTTAACGGCCACATTTAGGTGGATTTAAGAGGCACCAGCATTTATAGCAAATTCTGCTGCTATATCACAGCCTGCTTTCTGCTTTCCTGGCTTTGTCTCCATGCGTTATCCCATTTCACAGCCTGAACTTTTCCCCCTACTTAGAGGATTACATGGGGCAGAGGTGTAAGAAGAAGGGGGATCTTGCCACTACTCCACCTCTTTATGACTCCATGGATATCTATCAGTCTGTTCTCACTGGGACAAGCTTTCTGCCTTCCAGAACCCTGCTCTGAAACTGCTGATTCAAGCAGGTAGCAACTTTAGGACTCCTTGTGGAATAAATGCCTCCTGTGTGCTCCCCTGGCACTGGGATTTCCTCTCTGATTTATCATGCTCAGGTTTGCTGACGTCCCTTGACTGAACTGGGCATGGTGTGTTGATGTGAAGGTCATTTTATATATGCCATATATATGGGAGGGGAGGACATCTGAAGCAGCATATCCTGCTGGGAAAAGGAGGAAGAAAAGGATAGTCTGGCTCTTCTTCTCACAGCCTCTTGTGGTGGGATGAAGGTTTTGACAGCCTAATTCAGCATTTAGAGAAAGAATCAAGCAGAAAGATCCCCCTCACCCACTCCTTGCAGCCCAGCTGTGACAAACTGACAGATAATTAACAAATCAAGACCTCCTATTAGCCTTGTCCCTGATGCATTAAAGCAGCTCCTATGTTGCATGTGTCCTTTAGCAAATGCCTGGGCTTTATGGCTACAGAGTGAGGTAGGTAGATCACTTCAGAAAGGCAAAGGGTGCTTCAAGGTGTCAATGCACAAATATTTCCAGGAATGGAAGTTGTCTCAAAAAGAAAATGATGGATGGTAGGTGGGAGAGCTGTACCATGGCTGAATGGCAGCTACTCTAAAGGTCCAGTGTGTGTAGAGAGTATCTTCTGGGAATATAGGACTGAAATGGATGTATGGATTTATTATTGAGTCCCTCTTGTAAGGAAAATGACATAAATTGAAGCAGCAATTGATAAGGCAGGTTTTTTTGACTGAGACTAACCAAGCCTGTAAAAATTACACGCCAGGAAATGTGGTTTGTGGTAGAAACAGATCTAATGTTAAGACCTTAATATTACCTTGTGGGTAGTGTGTTGGTGCCCTTTTCTTTCTGTCCTCAAGTTGGTGAAACTGCATGAGTAAGCCCCAAATAAGCTGCCTTCTCTTCACTTTAGCTCCACTCATTTGGAGAAGAATGAGGAAGAGGGTCAATATCCTTCTAGTTCAAGATGTTAAATAGACACAAGCCATTGGTTCAGCTTAACACATGTTAAAGGAGAGAGAGGTACCTAATTGCATCAAAGCCACTCTTAAGTTCATGTATGTGGAGCCCATCAAGCTGAAAGCATCCAGACAGCATCTGCTGTTATCAAATCACTCTTGAGTCGAGCTAATTAAAATAGAGCTTCATTTTTCTGAACCATTGTTTGGCAGGAATTCGAAACAGGTCTAACCCAATTTCGGTGTGTTTATGAGCCTTTATTGTATCAAAAGTACTTTTCTGTAAATGTACAGGGCAGTGTTAAATGAATTGATCCGCACTGTATCACTGGAGATGCACTATGGACTTCTAATGATTTCTCTTCTAGCTTTTTCCAGCCATACCCCAGAAAGCTTGCTTTGTCCCTTATCGTGTCATCTGCTTTCTCTCTTTTCCTTTCTATCTCACTCTCAAGAAAGTAAATGTCCTTGTATTTCTTTCTTTCATATCCTCCTCCTCCACTCTATGGGGATTTTTGTATTATTAAAACATTTACACATTTGCTGCCACATGCAAATGCAGAATAATAAACCAGGACTCTTTATACTCCAGACAGGAGCAGGAGGTCTCTTGCCGCTGATTCTTACCCAGTTCTCATCCCTGTTGAATAAAGGGGACCAAGAGGAGGGGAATCTAAACATTGCTGTGTTGAATCTGTTTGTTAGAGGGGTTTCATCCTTATTTTTTTACTTTAAGCATTTTACATTTCACTGTGCAAATTCTAGGTATCACATTCCTCTTTGTTATTTGCTACATACCAAGCACAAAAGTTAGAGATGTAGAAATTGCTCCCTGAAGACAGATTGTTCTCTTTGGCATCTAAAAGCTAATTCACAGATACTCTTTGTAGCAAGACAATTCCACACATAGGGCCAGTCAGTTCAGAACGTGTGAGTGAAACACCAAAGTTAGGAAATAACTATATTTCTGGTACCCAATCCAAGCTGTTCGTATGATATTCTTAAACCTTGAATCTATTTCTGAGCAGTGGATTCATATTACAAAAAAAAGGAAGTTAAGGATTAGCATTAGGTAAAAATCCTGGTAATGATCTGTCATAAAATATTCTCCCTATAAAGGTAGTAAAGACTTCTGGACTTTTAAAAATAGATGGACAAAATAGAAAATAAGCTTTCTGATATATAAATATAATACAAATATAAATGTACTTTCTGTATAGTTCAGGGAAGTTTGCTTCTTTTAACTCAGTTAATTCACCTTGGGATGGAATTTAAGTGCATTTTATTTTGCATTTAATGCAGTCTATTCTGGATGCCTGTGTTCAACTCCTCTGTGTAAAGCTTAAGAGCAGCATGCATAAATGGATACCGGAAGCAAGGGCAGCATTTTGCTCTGAGCAAACCAATGGGTAAAGCTCTATTAGATGTTCCCAAACTTAGGAAGTATTTATTGTCCCTTGTCTCTGGTTTTAGAGAGGCGAAGGCAATTTTTGCTCAAAGTTTGGTCTTCTGTTCATTGACAGTGACTCTCTCCTGATTCCTCTTTTACTAAATTTAAGTGAATTTAATGCTGACAAAAAGCAGCAGAGTCATGGGAGTCAGAAAGATAGAGCACAGACATTGTGCTTTTTCCCTAAGTCTTGTAAGCAGACATCATCTGAGAGCCCTGCTGCTGGGGGCTTGACTAATCTCGTTATTTATTCAGTTCCCTGCTTCTTTTCTGAGACCATCAAGGTGTTCCATGGGTACTTGTCTTTCTAGCAACTGTCTCCTCAATATGGTCACTCGCCCAGCCAAGGGACACGAGGCGATGGCTTTGAGAGAAGAATTTCTGGTAGAGCATGACAATAGTGGTAAATTGAGATCCTTTTACATGCAAAAGTAATTCAGACAACATTGCTGCTCACGTCATGGTGAGCACAGGATGACTGTGTGAGATCTAAGGGTATATTCATAGATTTCTCAGCATTTCCTGCATTTGCAGTTGTTGCTGTAGCTGCTGCTGCAGAAAGGAGTTTGCCATTCTAGCCAGAAACACTCTTGCTTTTTGTGTTTTACAACAACAACAAAGTGGAGCATTTGGTTGAAGGACCCAAAAGCCCAGGAAATGCATCTCTGGGGCTCCTCATCAATTTGGGACCTAATGAAATCTAGAAAATACTCAATAAAAGCACCGTTATTACTTTAAATGTTTAAATGTGGAGTTTTTAGCCATCAGGTTAATGTTTTTGTATCATTTTTTGATTTGATTGTGAGCACTTTTCCAGGTATCTCTGCCACTTGAGCACTAATTGGATTTCCACAGATAAACGGTGCTAGCTGCAGCCCTTACATCACTGTGTTTTTACTTCATCATCATTTTATTTGTTTTTACTGTAAAGGTTAATAAATCTTGGTATGTTTAGAGTATGAAACAAGGCAGGCAGGCTAAGGGCTACAGCATGAAGGGGTGAGGTTTTATATGCCTCTTTCTCAAGTCTGAGGGGTGGAAGGAGAAACAGTGTGCCCTTTGTGGTATTTCTAATGGGCTGCTGGGTATGTTAGTCAGCCAAGTAGCAATCCATAATCCTTAAGATAAAAAGCGTTGATCTCTCCACTAGTTCTCAGACAGAGCTGTAAGGCATTTGAATTGGGTTACCATTGATTTAAGGTGGGGAGAAGACTGAGTAGCATGGGTCTGCTTAAAAAGGGAGATGCGGGATTTATTTAACTTTATTTAATTTTTATCAAGAAAATTGGAAGCCTTTTAGTGCGAGTGCACCTGAGCTCCCTCTGGAGCTCAACTTCTCAAGGAAGTTAACGTAGAACTCGCCAGTATTTTAGGGAAAAACTAATTGAATGGCAAATTTTAGTCAAGATTTAGGCTGCAAATAAATTTCAGTAAGAGTTTATCGTAGTCCCAGATCTTAGGTGAGACAGCAATTTGTTCAGGAAAGTATATTTTTTACCATTCTATGGTTTCCTGAGGAGCTGAGCTTGACTTCCTACCACAGTGGAGGTAACCCTTAGTTTCCAACCATGAAGTCAATGTGGAAGCCCTTTTTGACCTATTGGGGTAAAACGTGCATTTCAAACACCCCTAATTTTGGATTTTGTGGCTTAATAGAAATTGATTGAAGGGCCTGTACTTGGGCCAAAGCAGCATTAAAGACTGAATCTACTTTCTTCTGTTAGAAGGATAGAAAAATGCCTTGTAGCTCCTATGGATCAGGTGCAGGCTCTTGAGAAAAGTGCAACTGAAGCTTTCTGTTGTGCCAGTTCTCTGCAGCAGCAATGGCCATTGTTTCATTGGTGTTAATCCCTTGCTGTGGACCCAGATTTCAGAGAGATTGTGGATGCTTTCTGCAGCATTTGTCAAGGAAATGGCTGCTTGCTTTTTTTTCCTGAAGTGAGTAATTGTTTATTAATTTTTCAGCACGTAAAGAGTATAATTATAATAGCCTCTGACATGTGCTGCCTGTGCCAAGATTTAAGGAAAACAACAAACAATCTAAGTGCCATTTTGAACCTTCTCTGATTTTATAGACCTTCATGGTTTGGACCCAAATTTCTGTGTAGAAACTAAGCAGGAGCACCTTGGCTTGAGTATAATTCTCTGTAGAACTAATTCCCTTGGTCATTTTAACTCAGTTGAGGATGGTGAGGTCTTACTTAAGTGTTTTAAGAAAGAGGAGTTGGTGATCAGTACACGTGATTTTTTGGAACATACAGCAGCACCCTGAATTTCTCCTGACATCTATATCCTTTGTTTCTTTAAGTAGTGAATGTAACATCCATGAAAAATGCCAAATTGACCCCAGGGGAAAATGGAGCGTACCCGTTGTTTGCAGGATATTTATGGTGTGGACAGCTACAGTGGAAATGTTCCTCATGTTTGCACTTAAATTGTGTTTCACTCCTGTTGTAGAGGAAGCATCCTAAGAGTTGATGGGGAAGCTCTGTTGCTTTTGAGGCTGCTCATGCAAGTTCCTACATAGGAAGGAGAAATTCTGTGATATGAGCTTCTTTCTGTTGAGGACTGGACAAAGACAAGGGACGCAGCTGGTTTCGAATCTATAAAATTATTCCACTTGCAATCCCCATAGACCAGGCAGCTCTGGCCAATCAGATTTCTTGCCCCTTACTTAGTTTTTCCCTTAATGGGGCAATTAACAGCAGGAACAAAGTGCATGGTCTGCTCAGTCTTTATTATTATTTGTGTTGTAATAAATGTCTAGGAGGCCAGTTGCAGACCAGCACCAGGCACTCTGCAAATACAAAGTAAAAGGACAATTCTTGCCCCAAAGAGCTCTATGTAAAATACAAAATTTGCATAAAGGTCTTTCAGTGTTTTAAGTCCTTCTTCTTCTGCTGTTACTTCCCAACTGCTGTGGTTTGCATGATTTATTGTGCACCTGTCACGATTTCCAGCTTCTTTAATGTTTCCAGCATGAAACCTTATGGTTGTTAGATTCTGGTGATCCAAGTAGGTTCCTCCAGTATGTGTCATTCACATCTTCCACGTAACGATGCCATCAGAGGCCCCTGACTTCACCCCTAATTGTTTGGGGTTTCATCACTGCCAGGAAAACACTCATTTTCTAATCTACATTTCCCAGGGATTAAGAATTATATTAAATGGGGTTCTTGAAATAGCAGGTTCAAGGAATAATAGCGTGCTGATTTTTCCTGTCCATTTGAGTCATTTCAGCCTAAAACATCTTTATGGCATCTTCCACAGATGGGTTCTACTTTCCATCCTCTTGCACTAAATCTAAACCACTGTATTACTAGCATTTTCCAGTCCCTTGACTGTGGGATTAGAAGGATTTAAGTAGGTCTGAGCAATGATCTTGTTCTGCTGCATCTCTTTGATTGATTTAGCCTTCTGGAGTCCACCATTCAATAGCCATTTGAAGTACTCAGGCATAATTGTGAGATGTGACATGGACTTCCTCTCCTTACGTCATCTTCTAGCTCCCTAGCATGTGAATGAACCTCCAGCAGGACTTGTCTGCCCTGTAGTTAAAAGAATGAACATGTAATAAATTACAGCTTCATTGTTTTTTACGTTCTGCACATGCAAAGGTAATAGGGGAAAAGAGATTTCTTCCAAAAGCTGTTGTATTTGAACTCTTTAGTAATGGCAACATGGAGAGAGGAGTGAGAAAAGTAAGAGTTGGAGGTGCTGCCACGAGGTGCTGCCACCCACTCCCCTGAAAACTGCATCATGCATTTGTGTTTAGTCGTGGAGCCCCAGAATGATCCTAGTCCTGCTGTAGGGAGCATCTTGGCCATTGAGTCATTACATTCCTTTGGAGTGATTCAGCTCAACAGCTTGACACTTGCATTAATTTTACAGCACAGAGCCCCAGTGATCCTTGAGCTTCCTTCTGGACAAAGGGAGAAGCAAGATGTATAAATTGGGTACTGTCATGAAAAGTTGTAAAAATCAGATTCTCTTTAGTAGGTCTTGACCTTTCATCTCCTCTCTGGCATCCTTCTGGGCTCCTGTTGGATCCGTTTGTTACCCTTCTGATGGGGCACCAGCTTCACCCACACTTGGAACCTAGATACCCCCTTGCCTGAGACGCTGCCCTTCTAGTCCTTGTATTATCCCCAGTGATCTGGTACATTCAGCGCCGAGGTTATTGCCGCTTTTATGTAAACAGAACTTCAAATAATTTGCTGCCAGTTGGATCCAAGCATTATTTCCCCCTGCACCCCCCCACCTTGCTCATCTAGCTGCAATACCTTCTTTGGTGGTACTGGTGATTATAGGAAGCTTGCAACTTAAGCTTAGGCAGAAGTACAAAAAGGGGAGTTTTAAAGTTTATTTTTCTTCAGAAAGTGAGATTATATCTTTTCTTTTCAATAAAAAGTGAAACTCTAGAAAAAAGGTTCATGCTACTCATTGGTTAACATTTATTACAGCTGCATTATCAGTTTCATACATTTAGTTTGCTCTTCTGCTCATTTTTTATAAGATATTTTTCCAGCATTTATCACTTCCCCATAACTGTTTGTGTTGTGCTAAATCTGATGTTACCAAGTCTCATTCGGAGGTGTATTTCTTTCTGAAATAAAAAAATTACATAGATAGCACGTTTACTCTCTATATAAATAGAGTTATTGTATGTTTCTTCTAAAGCACGTGTAAAAGTTTCTTGTTCTTTTTAGTTTTAGCCATGTAAGTACTACTCGAATGTTATTCCTTTTAAAAAGAGAGGAATTTTGTCAAGATGTCCACTATGTTTTAAATTGAATCAGAAAAAACTCAAGATGGCAGAGATATTTCATTTTGAAAGGTGACTACTGCACGGACGAAGTTGCTACTTTTCATAAGGGCTTTTACTCCATATATCAATGTGTTTTAAGAGAGACTTGGGTCAATAATACCATGCTTTAGAATTCCCTAAATACATATTTACACAATAGACCTTAAAATATATTAGTCTATCATGTCAGCTCCTGTACACTTCTATCAGGGATGTTTTATGTCCTTAACATATGATACAATAAAACTTTATTTTATATAGCATTTTTCATACAAATTGTATCCTGGAATGCATTGTGGGGTTAAATAAGACTTTTGCAAGGTTAAAATTTTAAAAAGCTGAAGGACGCAAGAAAATTAAGGGCTTTGCATAGGAAAGACTTATTTAACTGAACAATGGGAATGTGAACGGAGAGGGCACCGAGCTGAGAGCCTGAGCTCCGATGAGGATCCCTGGCAATGGTGAGGTTATGTGAGGAGAGACTGGTTCTGAGTGAGTACCCAAGGTGGAAAGGTCACGCCTTGATGAACAGCTGGAGGAAGTGTGAAGTGGCTCCTGGAACAAAGCAGTTGAGACCAGGGACTGTGTGGAGTCACCTCTTTGTAGTGAGAACTGCAGAAGAAATGAGGGGAAAGTCTGTTGAAGGGCAAGAAAGCCTCTGCAAGCAGGAGCTGGCGGGTGAAGCGGGTGGGAATAGGAGAGCAGAGTATGAGGAGGGCTGCTCAGAACCTTCATTCCTGCCCGTGGCAGCCGACGCGGGGTCCTGGCTCCGCGGGGGCTGCCCTGGCACTGAGTAGGCACAACAAGATGACACGAAGACAGCTCAGCTGGGGTTTGGGTTTTTTTTTTCTGTCTTTTATCAATTTTTTTTTTTTTTNGAGCGCCCGCGGCACGGCCCCTGAGCCTCCGGGAGCCCTGCTCGCACAGAGCCGCCCGACACCGCCCGCTACACACGTGCCTGGGCCTCGTTTCCTTGCCGTCCGTCCGGCCGCTGGTGTGCCGGTGGTTTTGAGTTCGCTTTCATTCATAGAACTCTCAGTTGTCTCTTGAGTTTCTGGGCACCCGGGATTTTTCCTTTCTAGCTTGTGTTACCGTTTGTGGTTACTGCTCAGGGTTCTTTTAGTTCTGGGTTCTTAATCTCAGGTATGGCTTGAAGCTTCTCTTTTCCTTGCCTTTGTTCTTGTCTCATTCTGACTCCCGTGAATCTTGCTCTAAATGGTATTTTTTTTCCTTTGCTTTTTTCCATGAGGATTTTTCATTGTTGTTCTTGCATTTTTAAACTTTTCTCCATATGACTTTGAGCTCTGCCAAACTTCGTAGGTTTTATAGTTCTCTCACAACAGAAATAATTCCTGGGGTTCTGTATATTTTCATTCAGTGAAATCATAGGAGCTTTAAAGTGTTTTCTCTCCCCTGACTGACCTGCAGAGAATTTACTTAGAAATAACAAGCATTTTC